>APFE030369467.1:30483-64553 GCA_000404065.3 Pinus taeda
AGGTTTTTGTGATCCATAATAGTTGAAAAAATAACTTCGGCGTAAATCACATATAATTGAAATAATTTTGAGAAAATAATATTGGTATTTTTGCGCCTTTTTAGATGTCGTTGTAATGGTCCTGTGGAATATTTGAAACATGGAAGTAACAGGGTGACAAAAACAAGTGAGCATGTGACAAGGGACTTTATTTCATCATCGCATTTCGTTAAAAAAAACTATGACAAAAGGATTAGACATTGTACAATGGTGTCTAATGATGGAATCTTCTCTCATCATTATAACGACAAACTTTTAAACATTGCCTTTATACTTCCTTGGGTTCTTCATTAGGTATGGTGCCTTTTAGTATTTGCTAGATACCATTTTTTGTTTTTTTTATGGTTGAGGTGAAATTTGTTTTTGTCGGGTTAGGGTTAGTTTGATTGAATCTTTAAAATTTGAAAAGTTAAGTTATGGTTCCAAGTAATTTGTATTAATGATAGATTAATTTCCGCTCATTTATATAATCACAACGGTCAGTCTTGGAGTATTAGCTCAAACATCACTTAACGGAATAAACGAGTGTTTGACCTCGCAATGATGTCGAGGGCCCACGTTTAATGATGTGAAGTGCATTACTCTTTGAATATCTTCCTTGGGATTTTAAAAAAGAGAGGGAATTTTTCTTTATGCTGAGCCATTAACAAAACAATTTATGTGAGCCCAAGGCTTTTAAGGGTACTTATAGATGCAATTATGGCTGGTATGTTTAGAATGTAAAAACGTTTATAGATTTAAAACTAAAATGCACGATGGTCACATGTATGTTATTAAGAGAGTGTCTGATTGATGGATTAATAGATATTGGGATGGGTGAAGTTTTAGCAAGTATATATAAATTCTTGAATGATGATGTAATAATTTTGTTATTTTGTTATTTTTATTTATTATTTATTTGTCGATTTTTAAAATATTTTAATAATTTTATTTATGGGTCTTGTATATATGGTGATTGGGTACTCTGTTAAGACACTCTCTGACGTGAAGTCATTGGTTTAATTTTTCGCTTTTGATTGGGCTGATATATTGGACATGATGAAGTTTGTAGTCATGTCAAGCTTACAAAAAAAAATGTTTTAATAATTTTAATACGAAGAAAGAAAGAAAGAAAGAAATTATTTTAACGTCCATGAGGATAAAGATAGTCTATGGGACAGATGGCTTCTTCATTTGCTTGATGTATTCGGCTTTTTTTTTGTTAAGCTTCAAAATAAATGCTCCGAGCTTCTCGACAAACCCCTCGCTAAATAGATTATCCCACGAGCTAGCTGCCAGCGTATCTGCATAATATTCCATGTTGTTATTGAATGTGGAAATATTCATACTAAAATTTAAATTCATCAAGTAGATTAATAAACCTTTCTCCTTGATTCTTATCATTTCCCATGATTCCAAACATTTTTTATTCTTTTTACTTTTAAATTGTTTTTATTTTACAAATCAATTATTCACATTACATTGAACATACCTTCTTTCCAAAACTTTGAATTTCTTTTGTTTTCCTTCCTTGTACCTTCACAACTATAGTATGAATATTTTAATTTCATGTCAATTAATTGATAATTTTATCATTATTTCACGATGAATATTTAATTATTTTATTGATATTTTATCACGGTTATAATAATAATGGTATCTTATACAATCTTATCTATCATTTTTCTAAGTTATTTGCCTATAATGATGGATAGATTATTCATTCTTTCAATTTTATTAATTTAAATTTTACTTTATATTCTATAAAAATTATGATATGAATGAGTGTTGAGTGAACTATTTTAAACTTAAAAAAGAAAAAAAAATATTAGTGAAATATTTCTAGAATGTGAGTTGTAATAAAGAATTTGAACAATAAACACTATATATAGTAAGTTATTTTTCAATATAGGAATATTGTAATGAAGTATAAAGAATGTTGACATAGGGTTTGTCCTTTGTGGTGAGGTTTTTCCCTAGCCTAACAAGGAGCCTCCCTGTGCTCTAATCCAACTTTGTATGGACTCTCTCTCTTCTCTAGTGTCATTTATCCTTACTTTTTCTTCTAGAGCTTCAGTTCAGTACGGTTTTTTCCTCCCTAGTGGTTTTGTTTCAAGCATGGCAATGGTTATCTATGTTTCCTTAGTGCCACCCTTCTTTGGTTCACCCAATTCTCACCCGAAAGATTGTAATGGTGACTTTGGGAAGTTTAGGGGACAAACTTTGCACAGATCTTGTTCTCTCGTTGCCAATATGGTCAATGATTGCAATTTTAGTTATTTTCATGTTATTAGTAATATGGGTGAATTTTCTTTAATTGATATTGAAAAGAATGTTCTTCATTCTCCATGTCTCCTCATTCAAGAAGCTCTGATTATTCCCATAGTGGAAGATGTTGCTTTTAGGTTGCCTTCTACCATTCAAATGAGCTTATTTTCCATTTCAACAGCCTCTTACCTCATTTAGTTGAATTGTGTACATGGGTTTCAATCTCTTGGAGGTCTCGTGTTAAAAGAAGATGCTTTTATTTACCTTCGTGCAAAGGATTACTTCATTATTGAGTTTGATCTTGCCAAAGACAAGGATTTGATTTTAAACTTTGGTCCTTTGTTTTGGGGAAAATCTAGTAACATGGTATAAAAGTTCCAAAGTTATTAGAGTTACCAAAGTTACTAAAGTTATTAGAGTTTCATACCATGTTACTTGGTTTTTGGTAAACTTTTGTAACAAAATTTGATGTATTACGTAACATGGTATGAAACATTAGACTCCTTCTTTGAATCCTCTAACTAATTCTCTCTCCTTGGCTCTTACGTGGGTTAGACTTCCAAATTTACCTATGCATTTATAGGGTTTTGCCTCTCTTCGAGCCATTGGAAAAACTCTTAGAAGATATTTCTTATAAGTATTGAAACAAAGAGATGGAGCATCATTACATATGCTTGCATACATGTTTATATGGATTTCAACAAAGGGTTTCCATCATAAATAATTTTGCAAGATGAAAATTAATCTTAAACCCAAAAACTAGATTATGAACATTTTTCCCTTCGTTGTAGATCATGCATTAAAACGAGGCACCTAGCAACAAATTGCCCAAAAGGGCTAAGGACAACTAAGAAACAACAATGAAAGCCAACTTGGTGGCTTAGAGCTAAGGAAGAACATTAGTTGATTTTCAAGGAACATCCACCTAAATTAGGCCCTCCTATAGAAGAAATAAAATTGGATTAAGATGAAATTAGGGATAACTCAATGGAGATCGAAAGGTAAAGGGATATTCCCTTGAATGAAAACCCTTCATCTCATCAAAATTGGCACAACAAGGCCCAATGTACCATCATAATGTAGAACTTCTTAAGGCAAGTTAGTAGATCAAGTGAAGAAGAAGAGACAAATAAGTAATTAGAACCAACAGACTCAAACAAATTGGGAAAGGAGGGGAACAACAAGGACCTCATCAAAGACAAAAGAAATTGGACAATAATGACAAAGAAGAGAAATTATCTTCAATAACATAGCGAATATTGACAAGAAGTAGGACCCGTCGTCCAACTTAAATATAGAATTTTTTTTGTTCTTTATTGTATCAATAATTTATCATAAATTACTCAAGTAAAAAGTATATAGACAAAGTTCTTGTAATACCATAAACATTTTAGATTTGTTGAAAACAAAGAATTGGAAATTTTACATGAAACACAATGCCAATAATTTTGGTAATACTACTCATGGTTTGCTCTAGCCATACATTTTTGCACAATACAATTATTTCTCAATTACTATTAATACATACATATATTAATTATAATGAAATATATTCAGCTTGTGACAATCAGGAATATCTTTTTAGTTAAAAAAAATTAGGAGTAAAATTATCATTTCGTTGAAACGGCTTAAAATTTACATTTAACCTCGACCCGAGCAAACAAACAACTAATATAAATGAAACAATCAATAAAAAAATAAAACACCTGTTTACTAGAAAATTTGAACATTTATAACAAAAATATGACACTTTCACCATTCCACTCAATTATCAAACCAAGACTTTAATAACCTATACTAATTCTCTTATTATTTAATTATTTTCTATCATATGGGTGGTTGATTTGGAATCATCCCACAAGAATAACCTTAACCAATATAATTTTGTTTCTTCAACATTAAGTTTTCAAATATAATTTTGTTTCTTAAGTTTTCACATATAATTTTGTTCTTCAACATTAAGTTTTTTCTCAATATGTAATTTAATTTAATTTTTATAAATTAAAATAAAAAAAAAAAAAAAAAATAAATAAATATTTACTGAGTTTTTTAATATGTAATATAGTTTAATATTAATATTTATAAATAATCTTAATTTAAAGAAAAAAATATATTTATACTTTAACTAAGTTGAGACTTAGAAAAAAAAAGAGAAAGAGTCAAAAATAATTATAAGTCTTTATTTCATGAGAGATAAAAAATGTAGAAAAAAATTCAAAATAAAAAGTGAATTTATTAAAAATAAAGGAAGATTTTTTAATATTAATTCAACTAAAATTTGAAAAAAAAAAAAAGATTTTTTATATATAAAATTGAGAAAATATATATAGAAATATTTATTTTTTTTTATTAAAAAATTGGGGAGGTAGGAGGGGAGGGGTTATTTATCGTTCTGATGAAAAATAGAGATTCAATATGTTTGGGAACATTACAAATAATCAAGCGGAATATTTGGCTTTATGATAGGGATTAGAACTAGTTATTACGAGGAAAATTCAACAATTGATGGTTTTTGGGGACTCCATGATAGTCATCCAACAAGTGACTAGAATCAAAAAGAATTTCACCATTGTTCAGCCCCCAATTCTACAAAGGATAAAATTGCAAACTGGGAAAGTTGGGACAATTGAGTTAGCATATGAATTCCACAACAAATGCATTAACTAACAAAGAAGTTTCCATGGAACAAGGGATGTTGGCCCATGATCATAGTAATGGTCTTTTTAAATCTTTACTTTGAAATTTGAAGCTAAATTTCAAGCAAAATGTGCAACAACTGGATTAAGAACAATTTGAGGAAGGATTAGTTAATGGGAGGCTTGATGGCCTCATGTCAGATCTCGTCCTTGTTGTAACACCCTCCTCCCACATCTACCCAAGCAACCGACCAGTCGAGGTAAACATGCGACGAGAAGCCACTATGATAAGATTCAACCTCCTTGGTGATTTTAAGGAAATGGAATCGACGAAACATCACATACAATCATCCAACTTCATCCAAATAACTTTAAGGAGACAAGTCAGCCACTCAGACTGCCTATCCCTAGGTCCCACTATTGTTTGAGAGACTTAAGGGCAGGGTAACGCTCCCTAGACACTGCCCAGGTGAGTTAGTTTCAGGACTAACGCTCTCCAGACACTTCCCAGGTGCTTTATAACGCTTCCCAGACATTGCCTAGGCGAGTTAGTCTCAGCACTAATGCTAGCATTCTGGGATTTGAGCCACCTTTTTCGGCCCAAAGCCCGGGACACTGCCTAGAATGGAATGATCACTTAGAATTATTAAGGATGCAAGGAAACAATGATGCAAAAGCAATAATATAAACAAGATCATCACCAGACCCTTACTAGCCATGACAGGCATTTCGTCAAACATATCATCAACATGTAACCTACAGGTGTAACTAATATAATTAAGTGTAGGGATCTCATACTTATCTGAGAATCACTATGAACCATCGTTCCCTCATGCCATTTGTTGCATTATCCTCCATTGACCCATAATACCATTATCCATTCATATACAAGTAAAAACATGTTGAGAGCCATACATAGTTGTTGTCATGAAATGTGCATATAGCCAGCATAATAGGAATAGAAATACAATAAACATATTAGTCATCAAATCCATAAATACATCAGTACCTTTACACATGAAAATCAAGGGAATGGATTTCTCATTAATGAACGAAATGAACCAACCGGAGATGGGATGACCACGTTCCACCAAACCGTAGAATGGATGAGCCAAATCTCTCTTCAATCATTCACCGTCATGCCATATTCCAAGCATGAATGTGGGATCTCATAGAACACATCAATCAAAACTCGTCCAGGGCTTCTAGAGGCCATCCACCTCAACCCATCAAATAGTGATTCCACCTCACGATCAGACATCACCATAACCATCATCAGGTTGGTCTCCATCCATGCCTTCTAGGGCTTCTAGAGTGTTTGTCCAACCAAGGCTTCCAGAACTAGTAACTCAACCCACATCTTATACAGGGCTTCCAGAGCATTTGTCAAACTAGGGATTCCAGGACTCGTAACTCAACCCAAGCTGTTACAGGGTTTCCAGAGCGTTTGTTCAACTAGGGCTTCCAAGACTAGTAACTCAACCCAAGCTATGGAAACATGAGAACCAACCAAAACAAAGTAATGAAAGTAAACCTACAATCACCATGGTTATCCAGCAAATGGCAAGGCTAGGCAATCCACTGTGAATCTTGGTCATCCTCCATGCCAATGACAAATCATAACCAAGAAACCACATGCATGCCAAAATTGGTGAAGAAATCATACATGCAACTCGGTACCTACAAGCAAATCTGATGTCGTTGTTGATGTTAATGCCTTCTTGCGCTTTCCTCCTCTTCCTTTGCCTTCTTGCTCCAAGAATCCAAGTATGCCACACCCTCCAAGAGTGTTGCAAGAAAACTCTAAGTAACCAAGAGTATGAGAGAGAGAGAGAGAATAATGAGAGAGCCCCAAAATTGAACTGATCAAGTCTTAGCAACTGATCCTCATAAGCCTTTTTATTAATGAGACCTCTATTTTCTTCATTTTCTATTATTTTCCTTCAATTTCCTCCTCACATGCAACCTGTGACCTTTCACCTTCCTTTTCTCCTAATTTCCATTATTTTCATAAATAATTGCACCAAAATACCTTTTTGCCTCTTTAATGCCTTAGTCGTTGCCTTTGCCAATTTCCTTAGCCATAACAACCAAATGAAGAAACCCTAGGATTTCTTGCCCACCATCCAACTTAGAATATGTGTCCCATCCTCTGTGGTATTTATATATTTTTACATGGAATTTTCACTAGGGTTGTTACACTTCTTCTATGATCCTCCTGAATCATCCGAATGTAGATGTCATGAACTAGCAACTCTTCATTAAAACTAGGACTCGGGCCCTCTCAAACATATGGGCGACATTTATGCATGACCTTGAGGCTTGGGAGAGTTGGTGGTTTGGAACTAAACTTAGTAATTACAAATGGAAATTGCAGTATATCATTCCCACTTGCAGGCGAGGTGAGCACGCTTGAGTTGTATTAGTCTTAATGACAATGATAAAGAGTCGTAGTGGTGATGAACCAGGCAAGGAATGTCTAGAAAGAGGAATGAATAAGGCAAGACACCTCATCAAAGGTCGCGAGCAAACATATTGATTGATAGGAATGGGCAAGCAAGGTGGAACCCTATATAAGACAAGCACAACCATTATCCTCAATGCAGAGGTGTATCACTAGAAACGCGAACACACGGGTGATAAAGTAGTTCGAACTGCATGTGAGGGCACGAAGGGCAATTTGTAGATCTTAGTCATCAAGGAGCATGAGGAAATTATCCATCAGCTCAATTGCATTACTATGACTATGGAGCATATATTATCACCACTCAACTGATAAGGAAAAATGGTGGCTACGAAGAATCAAACTCATCTACTACTTCTTAATCAAAATAATGACTTGTTATAGAGTAAGATATACAAGTTGCAATTTAAAATGGAATTTGAAGTCACACCTCTAGACCTTTGTTTGGAAAAACTAGAATCAATAAGCAGTAGGGGAGTAGAGGGAACCAACAGGAAAGGAAACAAGCGAGGAGGTAGAATTGTGTCAAGCTTCTGCTTAAGAACAACTGGAGCAAAATGGAGCAGCGACAACTTCAAAAATTAAATTTGAAGTTGGGTCATCAAGTAGAGGCTAATCTCATTGTTTTTCTTGAATTATCTATTACAAATATATTTTATTTTTAAGAGTTTTTTTGGAAGATCTTCAGACAATATTAGTTTAGTTATATAGTAAGTAAGAAATGTAGTAGAAATAAAGACATTTTTTTAGACATGTCTAAATCCAGTAACAAATGAATCAATTGAACATGTAAAAATTTTAACCGCACATGACTGAAACTAGCCTAGATCCATCTTAACATCGGATCTATCAAGCACCGAGAGAGATCAAATCTCTCGAGGTGCAAACCTTTCCTCAAATTTTGCACTCAAAAAATAGGTTTACACCTCGAGAAATTTAATCTCTCTCAACACTTAATAAATCTGGTGTTAAGATGGATCTAAACTTGTATTAATATAAAATCCTAACCATTTCATTAAAAACATAAAATAAAATAAAAAAATCATTCTCAATATTTTAAATCTAACCTTATAATTTTTATTCATACATTCTAAAATTTTAATTATATATTTTTTATTTATAAATTATTATTTTGAAATAATTCGATAGTTGCATTTTTAACACTAACCATTTTTTTTTAAACTTTAAATAAATGTATTTAAAAAAATATACTATTATATGAAATTTTTTTATGAAAATAGAATAAAAAGCATGCCTCATTTTCCAATATCTTAAAATATGTGGATGTTCAATTTATACTCCTTTTCCATTATGTTACTTAATACATCAAATATGTAACCTACTTTATTGATTTGCACGCATGTTATTGGCCTATCTATATTTCTAAGGTCGTATCGCTCTTTACCTTTACTTCACGACACCATGTGCTACAATGATTATATATACAAGAGATGGGTCCAAGGAGTGGAATGGGTCGAGAGAGATGTGACACTAAATTTAATCAAGAAGCCGAAATCACGCTACAACCCTTAGATTTCCTTCACCTATAAATGGTGTGGATGCATAAGAGGCTTAGAAAATACCAAGTATTGTCAATGGATAGGACGGCTTAGAAAATTCTAGTAATGTGATTCGGTCTAAAAGTGTAATAGAAAGATGTATAAGAGAAGAAAACTTGACAACGGGGAAGTAAAGGTGGAAAAGTTCAAGTGCCCAGGGAAGATAATTGGGCAAGGAAACGTTATGGTCTCACATGTATTTATGGTACAGAAAAGAAGGAAGTGTAGAGCATGTGAGGATGGAGACTCTAAAGGATAATGACAATTATTATCATAGTGTCATTGGATAATGACAACTATTATCATAGTGTAATTGGATGAATAGGACAAGCAAAAGAAAATAGGTAATGGAAACATAGAGAAAAAGAAGTGTACAATGTGAAAAGATCTATATAAAAGTTTAAGATGAATATAAAGAATAAAGATAAATATAAATATATATTTTTTTAAGGTAAATATAATGTAATATTTAAAATTGTAATAATGTAAAGGTGTAAATAAAATATAATTTTTTTACTTTTTTTTTAACTGTGATGAAAATATCTCCCCATGGGGTGACATATTATTGGAAAGTAAGGTTTGGGAGGGTGTTTGTCACCCATCAACTTTAATGTTAATTAAAGTTAGGTGGTCTAGCATCCCTCACCCAAGCGAGAGTGTGTTAAGGCGGGTGAGCAATGTTTAATATTTGCAACAAGAAGATGGGGGTGGTGGCAGCGACATTGATTTGAGCATGATGCTAGTGGTATCGGCCTTGCAGACTCAATTTGGAAAATTGTCGAGATAGAAGGCGAGTTTGGTTGGTTCTAATTTGGAGAATAATTATTCTAGGGAAAATTGTCTGCTTTAATAGCTTGAGGGGATTTTTGTGGTGGTCTAGTCACCCGAAGACGAGGAGAGTTTGGGACCCTGGTTTAAAAAGTGGCATTGTGCTTTTAATGTGCTGGGTGGTGAGGAACTTAGTGCTCGTGGTGGCTTGTTATACGTTAGAGAGACAACTGGAGGCATTATTGGGGATTTGGGACTAGAGGAAGGTATGTAAAATTGGCTTCTCTGCCTGGTATTTCTCTGAATTTATTGTTGTTTCTAGCTTCAAGATGCGCACCTAGGATCCCATGGCTCTTCATGTAAATTAAAATGGTATTTTCATTTTGGGTCTGATGTGGGAAACTAGAGGTTGGAACTTTTGCCTTTGTTTTGAGGGGTTCGGCAAGTGGGGTATGGGAAAGCCCTTTACCTCACCAAGCTGAACTCATGGCGTGAACATTGTTGATGTGGACTCGATGTTAATCTTTGTAGGGTCTATGAACTTCTTTAATGTCTCAATCTTGGTTATGTGATTAATTGAGTAAAGACGTCGGCCTTTTCGGTTATTGGATGGGCATTCTGATGGTTTATGCGGTTTAGACTCAATCTTGGTTTTATTTACCGGTGCTATGGTTGAGCCTGTTAACGTGTGGACTAGTATTCATAGGTGGGTTTGGGTGCGTCATGCTAATTTTTATAGATTGGGAGGTACTCCCACAACCCTAGGGCTCTGAGTTTGGGAGAAGTTGACCCACATGGGCTTTGTGGGCAAGTGTACATGTTGACGGTACTGGACTCACCAACATTCAAGGGATCTCTCCAGTATGAAGTCCCAACTAGACCTCACATCGTTTGGTGTAGGAGTCCCATCCGGTATTATGGCCTGGTTGCCAATATCTTAAATGTTTGCCTTAGATCTTGCTTGTCAGCACGAGAGAGTGGTATGCTTTGTCTTCGAACAACGAGATTCGCGTGCCTAGTGAATGCTAGTGTTACTTGTGTCAAGGTTCTTTCACAATAGAGAGAGAGGGTGGGAGTGAGTCTCAAGTTGGATGGGAGGAAGTCCCAACTTTGTTAGAGCCACACAAAACAATAAGACATGCACAACTTCTGAAAGAGAAATCCACACGAATGCGGCAGTCACAACAAACAAAGGGAGATAACACGTACAACACCTAGCGGGGCATTCCACATGAGTGCGACGATCGTTATAACAAGTTTACGTGAAAGGTTCTGTTTGATGTCCGGGGAGCTAACCAACACGAGCAGGACAATGCTATCAACTTATACAACACATTTTCATTAATATATGTATTAGAACAGTTGAATGAGTACAATCGTTTATCACAGGTTAAAGCAACATGTATTACAAGTGTTCAAGATTAATTCTTACAAACAGTTACAACATGTGTGAAAACATGTTGGCATGTGAACAGGCTTCTGAATTAGAGAAATTTCCAACACACATCACTAACCCCGTGGGTGGGGTGTTGGAGCCACTACTTGCTCCTCAAAGAAAAGATTACAGACTCGCAAGTCTATGTGGGAGGAGCCAAGGTGAAAAAGTCCCTTGCATGTACAAATGAGGGGGTATTTATAGCCAAGGGTGAAACTGGCCCTTATGACTGTTCGACTTCCCTCACGACTATTTGACTTCCATGACTTTTCATATTACATGACTCTTTAGATTACAACTGGGTCTCTTAGACTTCCACATTACATGACATTGATTGGCAACAGTATGGCCCATAGTAGTGATGTCGCCTACATGACTTATGACATGACTTGACATGACATTGCTGGTATGTTCATGTTGTTGCTGGTGTGCATGTCGAGTTGCAGTGTTGCTGAGTGATGGATGTCCTCTTGGTGTATCGCAGCTTCCCCTCCGCATGGAAAAGTGTGCGGATTCCTTGATGGTCATTGGGTTTGCTTGATGATGCATGTTTACGTTGCTCCTTTCCTTGTACTTTGGCATGCTTGACATGCTCGTCTATTCGCGAAAATATCTCCTCGCGTGTTCACTTGTTCCTCTATCTGTGCATGTCTTCCGTTCGTCTATTCACGAACACATCTTCGCATGGTTGTCCGTTCATGAACACATATTCGCATGGTTGTCCATTCACGAACACATCTCTTTGCATGCATCGTTTGTTCATTCGTTTGCGGACATCTCTTTTGCATGTACTCTCCTTGTTCATCCCATTTATCGTCACGTCATGTGCGTTCATGTACCTGTATCTGCAGTCACTCATGACGAGACGACATCAAATCCATAAACCTCCTAGTCTACCATGATTCATGGTCGTTCACTTTCGGATGCAGGTGACTGGGAGAGAGGACAAGGCTGTGAAACTGCGTGGAGCAAGTTTCAAGGTGGTATACGAGCTCTGGGCACTACTGATGAAAATTGCGCAGAGGTCACTGGGGGACTAAGATGTACAATTCGGATCAACAGTGGCTGTCTGCGAGATCTAGCTCAGCTGGAGGGAAGATCTGTACAATTTCTAGAGGGAAGCAATTCGGGCAATAGAGGGCCTTGGCAACAAAAACTGTGTTATTCCTACAGGGAGCTAGCAGCAAAAACTGCGCAATTCCTAGAGGGAGCTAGCAGCGGGCTGTGGGGTTTGCTGGAGACAAAAAATGCACAAATGCTGGGAGGCTGACCTACTGGGCACCTTTGCGAAGTTTTTGAGTTGAGCGGGATGTTGGGTTGCTAACGAGCTCGCTCAAAAACCTGTGTAGTTTTTTGGGTGAGCAGTTGATCGACTGTCTAGGTAATTGGCTGGAAAAACTGCGCAATTCTTGAGGGGAGACAGGGACGGACACTTGGTATTTGTCCGGCCTGTCTGCATAGTTTTCTCAGTCAGCGAAGCGGGCAAGTTTTGCAGCTTCTGCGCAATTTTTTAGGGGAGTGAGTCCCTGGGTCACTGCTCGGTCAAACTCTCTGGTTGACCAACAGGAGGGTTGATTGGTCAGCTTGTGGGCAGCGCAGATTGAAATGGATTGTTGGACACTTCTGTGTCATTTTGGGTGACAGTCGGTCGAGTCGATTGTAGGGTGGAGGTCCAGTTGTTAGAAGGTAATTCGGTCATCGGAATTTCAGCAAAATGACTAAGTGTGTGAACAAGTGAATTTCTGCATACGCAACTTTCACAACCATGCACTAAACATAACTTCACAACAAGATGCTTCAAACCATCAAGACAATAGATGCTCAACATGACTAACCGACAGTGCGAGCGACAAGCGCGGCGCTTGAGATAAATCATTGAATGATCACGATGACACTTGCACGAGAGTGTATACAACTTCATATGTAAGTGCAACAAATGTTTACATAGAGAACACAACATGTACACATGAAGCGAAGACCTTGTGCACAACCAAAACATGGTTGCAAGCATGACATTGTGACCAACATGCAAAAAGTTGTTCGTTGAACGATCAAGCAAAGAGGGTGCAAAGACTCACACAAGCTTGGGGGGGAGCCGAAGTGATTGCAAACATCAAGTAAAAATTCAAGGGAGGCTTCGAAATTGGATACAGACCAAAATTTTGGAGGGTGTTGCAGCCGCTACAACACTTGGCAACACACTGGTAGAATTCCAACTTCTTTGTTTTGGTTCATTAACAACATAGGGCCTTGGTCTTTCAAGGAGTGTTGAATTGTTGTGTGGGTTACTTCGGCTTCCCCACTTACCCCATGAACAAACATGGTTCACCTTTTTCTAATTCAGTCAAACACAAAAAAATCTCATCTTGATCACAGTGTTTCGAAATTGGGAAGGGTAGTTTGGCCCACGAGTTAAAATTTTTTAGAGTATAAGTTTTCATTTCTGGTGTTGCTCCGCGGCCAACAAGCCTGGACAGTACCTCGACGGAGTCACGCAAGAACACACGCATTGCTCCACTACCAGCGAGCTTGTTCAGTACTCCGGTGGAGTTGCTTACTTCACCTCTCTGCGTAGGAAGCCTTTCTCTTCTTTCGCGTTTGTATTTTTTCAAGAGGACTATGCATAGGCACTTATTTATTTTTGGGGCGAAAGGGGGATCCCGACTTGTTGAGAGCAGAAGAGGTTGTTCCTTCAGAGAAGCATGTAGACCTCTAACATAGATTTGCTTGTTTAGATTTCCCCTTCTCCATTTATACTAGTTGGATGAGCTTGATCACACAGAGAAGAGGACTGAATACAGGCATGGGGTTTCCCAGTGTGGATACAGGTTCATGGTTGGACCCAAGCTTCCCTTGCTAACGGTTCGTTAAACAACCAAGCATAGGGAATAGGGACACAAGACTGCCCAAGTGTTGTAGTGTCACAAGTCTCTTCAGATCTCAGCCACATACTCATTTAAAAGCCAGAACTCAGTAGAGGGAAACACTTATTTCCGGAAAACAAAAATAGTAAGGTACCAAGCAAATAGAACAAAACGAAACAAAAATAGTAAGCAAAGCAAGAAAAAGGAAATGAGTAGTAAGCAGAATATGTACATGGTGCGGGGCGCGACCTGACCTACTAAAAATAGTGCTTGAGATCTTGGTTGTTGACAGGAAGGTATTCAATCCTCCCGTTAAGACCTTGTGCACGACCAAAACATGGTTGCAAGCATGACATTGTGAACAACATGCAAAAAATTGTTCGTTGAACGATCAAGCAAAGAGGGTGAAAAGACTCACACGAGCCCAGGGGGTGAGCTCGAGTGATTGCAAACATCAAGTAAAAATTCAAGGGAGGCTCCGAAGTTGGATACAAACCAAAATTCTGGAGGGTGTTGCAGCGATTACAACACTTGGCGACACACTAGTAGAATTCCAACTTCTCTGTTTTGGTTCATTTACAACACAGGGCCTTGGTCTTTCAGGGAGTGTTGAATTGTTGTGCGAGTTACTTCGGCTTCCCCACTTACCCCATGAACAGACATGGTTCACCTTTTGCCAATTCAGTCAAACACAAAAAAATTTCAGCTTGATCACAGTGTTTCGAAATTGGGAAGGGTAGTTTGGCTCACGAGTTAAAAAATTTATGAGTATAAGTTTTCATTTCTGGTGTTGCTCTGCTGCCAACAGGCCTGGAAAGTACCTCAACGGAGTCACGCAAGAACACATGCATTTCTCCACTGTCAGCGAGCCTGTTCAGTACTCCGGTGGAGTTGCTTGCTTCACCTCTCTACGTAGGAAGCCTTTCTCTTCTTTCGCCTTTGTATTTTTTCAAGAGGACTGTGCATAGGCACTTATTTATTTTTGGGGCCGAAGAGGGATCTCGACTTATTGAGAGTAGAAGAGGTTGTTCCTTTAGAGAAGCATGTAGACCTCTGACATAGATTTGCTCGTTTAGATTTTCCCCTTCTCCATTTCTACTAGTTGGATGAGCTTGATCACACAAAGCAAAGGACTGAGTACAGGCATGGGGTTTCCCAGTGTGGACATAGGTTCATGGTTGGACCCAATCTTCCCTTGCAAACGGTTCGTTAAACAACCAAGCACAGAGAGTACGGATACAAGACTACCCAAGTGTTGCAGTGTCACAAGTCTCTTTAGATCTCAGCCACATTCTCAATCAAAAGGCAGAACTCAATAGAGGGCAACACTTATTTCCGGAAAACAAAAATAGCAAGGTACCAAGCAAACAAAACAAAACAAAACAAAAATAGTCAGAAAAGAAAAAAAAAAGGAAATGAGTAGTAAGCAAACTATGTACATGGCGCAGGGCGCGACCCGACGTACTGAAAATAATGCTTGAGATCTTGGCTGTTGACAGGAAGGTTGTCAATCCTCCCGTTAAGTGATTGCAATCAATATGTTTGTGGGCCAAGCTTCTCATGGACTGTGTATGGACCAATCCACAAGGGACTAGAACTTCGTATGCTTGCCTTGGTCTTCATGGGGTTTATCCCACTTCAAGGCTAAGTCACCAACATTGAAGTTAACTTTCCTTGCAGACTTCTTATCGAACCATCTCTTGATACAGTTTTGGTGGAGTGTAAACTTTTTTTCTTTCATCCTTTCTTCCTGCAGTTTGTGAAGTGTATCCATCCTACACTAAACTATCTGGAAAGGATTGCCTTGGATTCTTGAGACAATTGAAGTGCAGGCAAGTAGATGTTGGGCAGTAAGATGGCTTCTTTACCATAGACCAGGAAGTACGGTGAGGTATTCAGATAGGGTTTGGGTTTTACGTGGTCAACCCATAAAGCATTCATCAAGGCATAGTGCTAGTTATGCTGCTAAGAGTAAACAGTCTTTTTTATTATACGATAAGGTTTTTGTTCATGGATTCTTTGAGACCATTTCCTTGCGGGTAGTAGTTAGATGAGTGTTTAAGCACAATACCATTTTGTAATGCAAAATCATAAAGTTTGAAAGATGAAAAGTACGTTGCATTATCAAACACAAGTGATACCGGAACGCCAAAGCGTGAGATGATGTTTTGTTGGAGGAAGCCGATGAATTCTTGGTCGTTCACTTGCTTGAGCGGAATTGCTTATGTCAACCGTGTGAAGTAATCAGTTGCTGTCAGAATGTAGCGGTGTTGTTTTGATGAATTTGGGAAAATTTCCCCAATGATGTCCAGGTCCCGTTGTTGGAACGGTTCAGTAACTACAACAGGGTGCAGTGGGGTTGCTGATTTTCGCGTTCTGTTGGCGCATTGCTGACAGACCAGGCACTTGCGGGGGTAAGCATGTGCATCCTTGAATAATGTGGGCCAGTATAAACCAGCTCGCATCACTTTGTGCACAGTGGTATTTCTCGTGAAGTGACCCCCAACTGGTCCATCATGCAGATCTTGCAAAACCTTCTCTGATTCATGTTCCTCTAGGCACTTGAGCAATATTTTGTTGTTGTGATTTCTGTAAAGCACTCTGTGCACTAACTAATAAGATAAATCTTTGAGATGCAATGCCCTCTTCTATCTGATGGAAAAGTGAGATGGTATGGTACCCTGCTCAAGGTACTGATGCACATTTTCGTACAAAGAGTTTCCATTTATAGTGGGTGGTGCTCGCACTACATCATACATTTCAATTTCTTGCTCCCAACTGGCGAACTCTTCTTATTCCTCGTGTACATGTATTGCCTCAGCTATGAGTTTGCAGAGAGCATGACCTTTGACAGTATGAACTGGCTTGAGGTCAAGATCATATTCTTGCAAGTTGGTCATCCAGTTCGCACATCGTTCACCCAACTCTTACTGTACAAGCAGTGAGTGGACTGTTGGGTGAGGCACATAGACTATGCAATGGTTTTTCAGCAAGTAGGGTCTGAAGTGTTTCACCATCTTGTATACTGCATATGCTTGTTTGTCAACAACGGGGTATTTGAGTTTGGGTCCCTGCATGCATGCACTGATGAAGGAGATGGGATGTTCGTCGTTCATCTCATCCTTCTGAGTGAGTACTGCAATGAGTGAATTGTCGGAGGTGAACGTGTATAACAGGAAGTCTTTTTTGAAATATGGGTTATAGAGTGCAGGCGCTTCTGCAATCGCTTGCTTGATATGGGTGAATGTGTATTTTTCCCTCTTTCCCTAGCTGTAAACTGCATCCTTCTTGATCATGGCTTGCATTGGTTTGACTATCTGCGCATAATTCGAGATGAACTTCCGAAGGAAGTTTATCTTTCCCAAGAAGGACTGCATTGCTTTCTTGTTCACTGGGTGAGGGATCTATGTTATGTTTGGACCCGGTTTGGATCAAACTTGATCCCGCTCTTGGAAATAATGTGCCCAAGGACATTCCACTCGAGCACTGCAAATATGCTCTTTTTGGGATTCAAGGAAATCCTGTATTTCTGACATCGCTCAAAATTTTTCTTCAGATGGCGTATGTGTCTTTTCATTTTCTATAGAACACAGTAAAATAATCGAGGTACATTGTTATCACCCCAAGAAACTCTCCTAGGTTATATCTCGGAGATGCTCGGGAACATTACAAACTCAACATAATGTTGGAAATGGATGAATCGAAGGAATGATGCTTGTTCAAGCCAGATAACCACTTCTACTATGCTTAACTCCAGACATGCGTGAACACCCCCAGGCTACAAGGCCTTAGACCACCAATTACTCACAGTTTAAGGATTTGGTGAATATGGAGAATACTGACGACACCAGCAGATGCACAAGACCATGTGATGGCCGGCTGCAACCAGTAAAAAGGTTTGCAAATCTATTTCCTAATGCACAGACCGGATGATAGCTCTCTGGCACTAAGTAAACAGAAACCTGCATAACACATTCAATGATACATACTAGACTTCAACACAGAGGTGGGATGATAGCCCCTCTAATGCTAAATATTAAGAGCACATGAAACTGCATAACAGGAACAACCTAGAACAGAGAAGAAGTGGAAAGTGAGAAATTAACAACAAAATAAGCTTCTATTAGCTGAAAATGAAGACTAGCCATTGCAAGTATCAAAGTAGTTACAGTCTCCAGAAGTTGAACCTTACATCAAAATCACAACCATCAACCCTCATCACCTCTGTTTTCTGGGTATATATAGAGGTTGATTACAAAAATGTTATGCTATTCTATGCATGGAGGGGTCATAATGGACCACCAACCGCTTTAACTGTCTAATATGGGTCTCTGCTGCAATCTGACTGTGTCAGTGAACAAAATGGATCTTCTCGGATGCTCTGCTGTCCTTCGCGAGCAGGTGAAGTGTCCTATGGATGAAGTTCCATAATTGTTGAATGAATTCAACTGCTCGAGGCATGTTCTTTTCTTCTCGGCCATCCTTCGTGTTAAATGTGGTTGTTGAGAATCTATTACGCTGTGTTCTGGATGCTGGCCATCTTCGTCCTTTTGGGAGCATAGAATGGTTACAGTATGTGGATTATACAGTGGGCGGAGTGGTCAGATGGCAGATAAATATCGGTCATTGGATGGGATGGATAAACGGCGGAGATGAGTCAACCGGGAGATCAAAGGAGGCGGGATGATCACAGGCTGTTGGATCTCGGGTGGGCAGATCCAACGGTCGCCGGGCGCGGAAGATGCACGGATTTTACCAGGCGGGGAGAGCGGGGTTAAGCAGTAAGCGATAATGCTCGCACCGCTTTCAAAGTTCGGGCGGTAATCGTACACAGGACTGCGATCGCAATAGGAGGGCAACATGTGGCGAATGGGTAGAAAGAAAACCACTTTCCCTGTGAGTTAATGTGCGGGAATCTTACGGGATCGAGAGGAGCGAATACCGTCGGATCCGAAGGTAGAAGATCAGATGGCAGGGTTTAGTGCACATGTTTTGTGTCACTGATGTGACAGGGAAAGCAACGGGGTAGGGACTTTGTAAAAGCGCACGGTTATGAGGACATAGTCATATGGCAATTTAAACTCCACGCTTGGGGCTAAGAGCAAAAGCTCTTCTATGCGATTTTAAACAAAGGACCCTGGAAAATAAGGAGAAATGAGGATGAGCAAGGTGAAGGGTGGCGGAACACACTGGCATAGGTTTCTTTTGAGCCAAAACCGAGGACCAAGCTTACTCCGGCTTCTTTGAATTATCAGCAACCTGTAGCAGAGCTAACACTGGCTCCTTCTGGGGATGAGATCCTCCCTATGAGGTCTCAAGAACTGCATACCAATGCCTTTCCTGTAAAAAACAAATTAGCAAAATTTCCTAGTGTTCCATTGGGCATGGAGTGTGACTAAACCTACACTAAGACTGATAAAACAATATATTTACAACTTTAAGGCCAAAAATACCTTAAACAACATAAATTTTCAAAAACCACCCATTAACTAGGCCATAAAAACTGCTTCTCCCCCCATACTTTGCAGTAGGAAGGTATTGTTCCCTTGAATCTGAGAAATGATAAAAGGCCCTGTCTAGAGAGCATCAAACTTCCCATGGTTGCCTTTCTTTTATTTCAGTGCATCCCACTTCAGAACCAAGTCTCCAACTTGAAAATTATGTGTCTTTGTCCCTTTGTCAAAAACTTCCTTGATCTTTTTCTAATGTGCTGCAACCTTTTCAACCAACTGTTCTCTAATCTGATGTACTTCTACTAAATCAGTGATCCTTTCTACCATGTCTTCTTCCTCATTCTGTTCTTGTTGCAGGAACTTTGCCACAGGGAGAATTAACTGAATAGGGAATACAGTGTCAGTGCCATATACCAGCTTGAATGGGGAATTCCCTGTGGATCTCTTAATGGTCACTCTGTCAGCCCAAAGTGCATATTTGAGCTTAGAATCCTAATTCTTTTTGTTGTCATCCAATAGCTTCTTAATTATCCTTATTAAACTCTTGTTGGAAGATTCTGCTAAACCATTCCCTTGAGGGTAGCATGAGGTGGAATGAACCAATTTAATACCCATTGAATTGCACATGTACACCAATTCTTTTGCTTTGAAGGCTGTTGCATTGTCTGTGATTAATTTATGTGGACAACCAAATCTGGTAAAGATATGCTATGTCAAAAATTTCATGACCACATGATGATCAACCTTTCGGGTAGGGATTGCTTCAATCCACTTAGTAAAATAGTCAGTGGCTACTAGGATCCATCTGTGTTGGTCACTGGAATGTGGATTGATCTCTCCAATGAAATCCAAGCCCCACTGTTGGAAAGGACCATTTGCATGTATTGGCTTTAAGGGCAGGGACTTCAACTGTTGCTTCCCTTCAAATCTTTGGCATTTGTCACAAGATTTAACAAATGAAAACACATCAGAAAATAAGGTGGGCCAATAATATCCAGCCCTAAGGATTTTATGGGCAATGGTCTTCCAATAATGGTGTCCTCCACACATGCTGGAATGAAACTGCTGCATAACTTCCATTGATTGTTCTTTGTCCAGGCACCTCAAAAGCATTCCAGATGGGTCCCTCCAGTAGAGCAGATTTTCATGGATGCAATATTTGGCTGCCCTTAGCTTAACAGTTCTGACTTGACTTTGAGTAAAGCCTGGAGGGATTTCTAGCTTCAACAATAATTTAACTATTGTAGAATACCAATCACAAGAAGCTAGATTATTGGCCAATGTCTGGTTCTTTTCCGGTTCAGCTGTTTCTTCTGTTTGACCATTTTCTGCATCTGTACTTATGAGATTTATGTCCAATGTTCTACAATTTTCTTCAGCTAATAGTCTGGCAAGGCCCTGACCTCTGACAAGCTTAGTGGGCTTCAGTTCTATATTAAACTCAATCAACTTTGAAATCCATTTAGCCCTTCTCCCATCAGCATTAGGTTGTGTTAAGACATCTTTTATTGCAACAGAGGGTACACATGCAATTATCTTGGAATGCAGAATGTAAACTCTTAAAGCCTTCAAAGACTTGATAAGAGCATATGCTTGTTTCTCAATACTGTCATACCTTAGCTCAACATCCCTTAATGTTTTGCTGAAGAATACCACTGGATGCTTTGAGCCTTCTTCATCTGCTTGCAATAAAACAACTACAAGGGTGTCATTAGAGGCAAAAGAAAATATATGGAACTCCTAACTGTAATCTGGACTAATTAAAGCAGGAGCCTCCATAATAGCTTTTTTAATGGACTCAAAGGATTTTATGGCTGCCTCAGTCCATTTGATCTCTGACCCCTTTTTCAACATGGAGGTAATATGCTTTACAAGTTCTGCAAAATTTGGGATAAACCTCCTTACAAAGTTTATTTTGCCCAGAAAGGACTGGATATCCTTCTTTGATCTTGGGACAGACAGGGTCTGTATTGCTTTTACTCTTTTTGGGTCAATTCAGACACCTGCAACAGAAACAATATGTCCTAACAGCTTACCTTCTTCTAAAGCAAACTGTGACTTTTTAGGATTGACTGAAATCCCAAACCTTTTGCACTTCAAGAACACTTTCTTCAAATGCTGTAAATGATCTTGATGGTTGCTAGAGTATACTGTTATATCATCAAGGTAGATAAGGACAGATTTGTCCTTCTCTCCTACAAATGCTATATCCATATCTCTCTGAAAGGTGGCTCCAACATTCAACAACCCAAAAGGCATCTTGGAATATGTAAAAGTGCCCCAAGGAGTGGTGAATGCAGTCTTCTCTTAGCCATCTGGGTGTACAACAACCTGATTATACCCTGAAAATCCAGCTAGGAAAGACATCACTTTGGCTCCTGAGACTTTTTGCAGCAAATGCTCCATCTTGGGTAGAGGATAATTGTCTTTCTTGGAACACTTGTTTAAGTTTATGAAATCAACACAGAGTCTGATTTCTCCACTTTTCTTCCTCACCACCACTAGATTGGCTACCCACTTGGAATATATGAGAGGGACTATGATTTTGGCAGCCAGTAACTTCTTGATTTCTTTTTCAATCAATGGGAGGAGCAAAGGGTTTATTGGCCTCAGCTTCTGCTTGAAAGGTATGGTGTATTTCTCTAAAGGGATTTTATGCTAGATGATCTTCTTGTCATATGTTTTTAGGTCACTATATTCCCAGGCAAAGACATCAGCAAATTGCTTCATTAAATTGCAGTATTCAACACTTTAGTCAGTAGGCATATTAGTGGCCAAATTTATGTACCTTGGCTGACTTAGACTTCCTATATCATGCTTACAGACTGGTCATCTTTTGGGCAGTTTTATAAGGCACGTCATTCTGGTCAAACAATCTTTCTAGAGGAATTAAGCCCTTAGGTATATGATTGCTGAGAAGCTGGACAATATTATCTTTGCCAATTTTATCTCTAAGCTAGGCTTGGGGGCTTTCTTGCAAGGCTTCATTTTCTTGGTAAATTTGCATTTCAGAAAATTCATCAATGACTTGCAAGAACCTATTCAATTCATGATCATCATCAAAAACTTTCCAATGGTGGACATTATCAGGCAAGGATGGTCTATATTTCGTTTGGACTTCATAAACTAGTCTGGGAGGCATGGGAGAGATGAACATGCTTGCAGAAACAACAAGAGAATCAACAAGCTGATTTTTGGCTCTAGGGATGTATGAGATACAAAAACTATAAAAAGAGTCTTTAAGTCTCCATACCTCATCTCTGTATGCTTTCAGCCTTGGGTGCTTTGCTTGAAATGTTTTGTTTACTTGCTGAATGATCAGGTCAGCATCTCTAAACACTTTTATGCTCTTGATTCCTCTGTCTTTAGCTGCGTTCAAGCCCAATATTAGGGCCTCATACTCTACTATATTGTTGGTGACTTGAAATGCCAGCTTAAAAGACAGATGTGTGCTTTCTTGTTGTGGAGATGTCAGCACCACCCCTACTCCTGCAGTCTCACTGGAACATGCTCCATCAAAGAACATCTCCCAAACTTGACTTCCTTGCTCTTCCTCGGCCTGAACTATTGGTTTCCTAATCTGCATTGAGGCCTTCTGAGACTCTTCCATTTGGAGTATACATGCTCCAAAATCAGTGTCCACAGCATATATAGGATGATTGGACGGGTTTTTTTCATCACTGATAATGTATGCCAACTGTGCTTCTCTGTACAATCTCCTGCTTTCTCCTTCGAAAACTGGGACAGTGGCATAAGATAGGTCATTATGTAATGTCCCACCTAGTCTCTTAATCCATCCTCTTGACAACAACATGCCAAATTTGGGAGGGACATTTGCTATCATAATATCCATCATCATACTCTTCATAGGCAGCTGAGTTAGAGTAAAGGCTAAATCTTTAATCAGTCCCAGGCATTTCACCTTTCTTGAATCAAAGGAGAATAGATCATGGTATGGTCTGGTGATATCAAGGCCTAACTCTTCCATGATAGCTTTTGGCATCAGATTATGGCTAGCCCCAGTGTCTAGCAGGCAATTGTGGAGGATTTTATCATGAATGGTCAAGGAAACATAAAAAGATGGAGAATTATTATCAACAAGTTCAATCATTGGGCTAAAAACAATTGTAGGCCTATCATCTTGCAAATTGACAGAGTCAGTGGAAGTTTGTGTGGCTTTCAGCTCAAGAGCTTCAAGGATTGGCTTTCTAAACACTTCACTCTTTACAAGTTCTAATGGAGGCACAAATATTTTTAACTTTTGGACTTTTGCTTCAAAGCTGAAAGGGGAAGGTGACTTGTCAGGGCCTGTTACCTTTTGAGCTGGTGCTTTGAGGATGACTGGATCAGCTGCTGGTTTTTTCTGTCTGGTATTCTGTGACTTTGTTTGGACAACAGCTTTTTGGGCAGGATTCTCCTTGGCATTATTTGCATTTGACCTCAGATTATATCTTTGCTGCTCCTTAGTTTGCAGAACAACTTCTTTGTCCCACCTTTGACTGTCTTGTTCTTGTAGCAAAGATTCTTCGTATGCAGCCAATGTCAAAAAAGGGAGCACTGCCTTTATCTTTCATACAATGAATTTCATCCTCATCTTCAATCTGTTCCTCCTCCATGACCACGTTCTGAAAAGGAGCTTTAACCTTTTGATCTTCGTTAACTTCTCTACCCCTCTGGATGATTTGCATTTACTCATTTGCTCTTCTGGATGGATTGGGATTTCTTGGAGCAAATGTATTTGGGAGCCTTGCCTTCCCAGAGTTCTGCTCAATCTCTAGCTTAGATATTTTAGCAGCCAATGACTCGATCTCCTAGTCATTTTATCAAATTTGGGATTGGAAGATGAGGCAAAGAAAGAAGAAGCCTCACCTCTCTGCCTCTTTCTATCATCATGACCCCTGAGTTTTTCTGCTGCTATAATATTAGATTCTACCTCTAGTGTTGCATCTTGCATTTCAGCTAGAGTGGCACATCTTCTTTCTCTCAATAGCAAACATAAATCATAGTAAAAAACATTGGCATAAGTGAGTTTGGCCGAGGTGGGGGTTGGTTTTTCTTCTACAGGTATCTTACTATACATACGATTTAATCTTTTACTAAAATCAGGCAAAGATTCCCCATTTTCTCTCTTAAGGTTACCAAACTCAGTATGATAATATAACAAGTCTTTTTTATCTCCCCAGTGTTTCAAAAATGCATCATCTAGGGCTTCAATATCAGCAATAGATCTAGGTGCCAGTTCTCTGAACCATTTTCTAGCCTCTCCATCGAGGCTCTGGACAAAAACTCTCATCCACACATCATTTTCACTAATGTCTAAGTTATCAGCATAGCTATAAAAGGATTCAAGGCGCTCTTCAACTGTTACTCCCTCTGTACCAGTGAATTTGGGCATATATTTCTGATATTCTCCTACAAGCATGGCATTCAAAGGAACAGGCAAAACCAAAGGTCTGTATCTAGCAGCAACAATTCTTTCTATCTTCGTGGGTGCTTGCTGACCTGCCATGACTGGGGTAGGAGGAAGGATACTGGAAGATTGAGTAGTTTGAAGAAATGTAATGGATGACAGAGACAAAGGGATGTTATGGATTGTATGGGATGCTTTCTTTGGACTAAGATCCAAAGGGGAATTAAATGAGAAAGGAGCTTTATAAATATCTGCAGCTGATTCGTCCCTATCAGTACTAGGTTCTAGATCCTCAAACTGTGTATCTTCAACTAAAAACTTCTCATGCAGAGACAAATAAGATTTCTTGGGCTTACCTCATCCTGATGCTCCTTTCTGTGATGTTTTCTTCGTGTTAACAATCTTCTCAATATCAGGCATTGGAACAGCTGGTGATTTCTGAGGATTTCTTCGAGTGTGTCTCACAAACTGAGCCAGGACTATAACGTGGAGTTTCCAAAGGTTGGTCTTCCTCCAGTGGAGTCGCCCGATAGATGATTACAACCAGAAATGTGCCCAAACCTTGTCTATCATCAAAGTTTGGAACTGTGTTGTCTCCCAGGGAAGCTGAGCTTCAATCTCCTCTCCCTGGCAAGGACGCCAATTAATGTTATCACCGCAAGAAACTCTCCAAGGTTGTATCTCGGAGATGCTCGGGAACATTACAAACTTAACATAATGTTGGAAATGGATGAATGGAAGGAATGATGCTTGTTCAAGACAGATAACCACTTCTACTATGCTTAACTCTGGACATGGGTGAACACCCCCAGACTACAAGGCTTTAGACCACCAATTACTCACAGTTTAAGGATTTGGTGAATATGGAGAATACTGACCACATCAGCAGATGCACAAGACCATGTGATGGTCGGCTGCAACCAGTAAAAAGGTTTGCAAATCTATTTCCTAATGCACAGACAGGATGACAGCTCTCTGGCACTAAGTAAACAGAAACCTGTATAACACATTCAATGATACATACTAGACTTCAACACAGAGGTGGGATGACAGCCCCTTTAATGCTAAATATTAAGAGCACATGAAACTGCATAACAGGCACAACCTAGAATAGAGAAGAAGTGGAAAGTGAGCAATTAACAACAAAAGAAGCTTGTATTAGCTGAAAATGAAGACCAGACGCTGCAAGTATCAAAGTAGTTACAGTCTCTAGAAGTTGAACCTTACATCAAAATCACAACCATCAACCCTCATCACCTTTGTTTTCTGGGTATATATAGAGGTTGATTACAAAAATGTTCTGCTATTCTATGCATGGAGGGGTCATAACGGACCACCAACCGCTTTAACTATCTAATATGGGTCTCTGCTGCAATCTGACTATGTCAGTGAACAAAATTGATCTTCTCGGATGCTCTGCTGTCCTTCTTGAGCAGGTGAAGTGTCCTATGGATGAAGTTCCATAACTGTTGAATGAATTTAACTGCTCGAGGCATGTCCTTTTCTTCTCGGCCATCCTTCATGTTAAATGCGGTTGTTGAGAATCTATTACGCCGTGTACTAGATGCTGGCCATCTTCGTCCTTTCGGGAGCATAGAATGGTTACAGTACGTGGATTGTACAGTGAGTGGAGTGGTCAGATGGCGGAGAAATATCGGTCGTTGGATAGGATGGATAAACAGCGGAGATGAGTCAACTGGGAGATCGGAGGAGGCAAGACGATCACAGGCCGTTGGATCTCGGGCGGGCAGATCCAACGGTCGCCGAGCGCGGAAGATGCACAGAGTTTACCGGGGGGGAGAGCGAGGTTAAGCGGTAAGCGGTATTGCTCGCACCGCTTTCAAAAGTCGGGTGGTAATCGTACACAGGAGCGCGATCGTAATAGGAGGGCGACGCATGGCGGATGAGACAGACAAAAAATCACTTTCCCCGTGAGTTAATGTGCGGGAAACTTACGAGATCGAGAGGAGCGAATATTGTCGGATCGGAAGGTGGACGATCGGACGGCGGGGTTTTGCGCACATGTTTTGTGTGACTGATGTGAGAGGGAAAGTAGTGAGCTATGGACTTTGTAAAAGTGCACGGTTATGAGGACATATTCATATGGAAATTTAAACTCCATGCTCGGGGCTAAGAGCAAAAGCTCTTATATGCGATTTTAAATAAAGGACCCGGAAAAATAAGGAGAAATGAGGATGAGCAAGGTGAAGGGTGGCGGGAACACTAGCATAGGTTTCTTCTGAGCCAAAACTGAGGACCAAGCTTACTCTGGCTTCTTTGAATTATTAGCAACCTGTAGCAGAGCTAACATACACCACTACGCGCTGTCCGATGAGTACACGGAAGGCGATGTCCATGCCACACTAAAAGGTCATGCCTGTATTCACAGCCCGAATGGCATTCGTCTACATGTGAACGTACCCCACTTGGTATGGAAGGTAGTTTTGAGTCTATCAGGTTTAGCTACCAAAACCTGATTATATGCCGAAACCCGTCAAGTAAAGAAAACATCTGTGCCCCAGACACTGTTTGTAGAATGTGCTCAATAGACAACATGTGGTAATTGTCTTTTTCCGAGGCACGGTTCAAGTTCCAAAAATCAACACACAAGTGGATTTCCCCGGACTTCTTTCATAAAGGAACAAGGTTTAAAACCCAAGTAGAATGATGAACTTTGTATATGATCTGTGCATCCAAAAGCTTGGTGAGCTCTTTCTGTATGAGGGGTTCAAGTGATGGATGTACTTTCCTTAGCTTCTATTGATATGGATTGACCCTTCCTTTGATTGAAATGACGTGTTGCATTATCTGCATGTCGTACGTTTTTCAGATCGTCATATGTCCACGCGAACACATCTCGGTACTGTTTGAACAAGCAGACAAAGGCTTGCTGCTTCTGTTGCATGTAACATGTACCGAGATTAACAAACTTCAGATCTTGTTCTGTTCCCAAGTTGACCAGTTCGTGCATCATGGTAGAGATGAGGGTTTTGTTGTTCCTCAGCCCCTAAAAGTGTTCTTGCAAGTCATAGATATTTTCCAAAGGTTCCACACCTTTGGGAATGAGGTGGGCTTTCTTGATATCTATCCCATCTTTTAAATATGGCTCATTCTCGTATTCATCTATCGCTTCATCTTTGAAGGTATTAGCGTTGGCCATGAAATGCAGTATTTGTTGATCATCATCAAACACACATAAATTAGTTATGTTATCCGGGATAAATGGTCTATACAAAACTTCAATAGTAAATATATCCCTAAGCGATGACATTGTAGAAGCTACATTTGCTAAATCATTGGCAACTGCATTACATGTTCTTGGTACAACAGTGATATTAAATGCTTGGAAATTAGAGATCAGTTGCCATACCTCTGGCTGGTAACTTTTGAGATGCGGTGATAAACAGTGAATGGTGTTATGTACCTTCCATACCACCATTTTCGAATCACCTACCACTTTGAGTGCGACCACATTGAGGCTAATGGATTTCTATAGGCCCAACACGAGTGATTTGTATTCAACAACGTTGTTCGTGCACTCAAACTCCAAGCGACTTGAGGTCAAATGCTTCTTGTTGTTTGGGTCGATCAAGACACACCCAACTCCTGAGCCATCTTGTGTCTTTGATCCATCGAAATACATGGTCCACAACTCATCTATGCACAAACCGTTCGACATGCTTGCACTACTACTACTGTTGTTGCTACTACTACTAATGTTACAATGTACTGTACATGTTTCATTTCCATCAATTGGGCAAGGAAGGAGACCCAATTGTGTGTCTAGTGGGGTTGGGGCTGGCTATGCGGGATAACACCCCAACGTTATTTCCGAGAGGCAGTTTTCGAACATGATTTTTGCGAAGGCCAACAGTTTGTTTTCGCCATTGATGGGAGTGACATTGTGCCTCATATATCTCTTGGATAACACCAAGATTCGATTATTTTTGCCCTTGTATGGAAGCCGTATGTGCAATCAATCTGTAGCAAAGTATTTGTTCACCTTGTTGGACTAGTCTTTGCTGAATAGTAAGACATACGCTTCCGGTATGTGCACAACAATGATGTTTATGCACTGGTGAACTCGATCGTCAAGAGATAGTCTGATGATCATGTTGCGAAGTTTGCCAATGGTTGGCACGCATGTGTGATCAATTTGAATGATCTACATTGATGTCTTACTCCATTGCGCATTGATCTTCTTGGCGATGGAGAGTGGCTTGAAGTTGGCTGATGCGCCAGAATCAACCAAACAGTTGTGAACATTACAGTTGAATACTTCGAATGATAACAAGAATGGAGGGCAAACAAAGTTTGATTCTTCCATTTGGCGTGTGTTTAGCATAGTTGTGAGCGATCTGGGAGACGTTCTTGCTCCCTTACTGGTAGAGGTTGCGTTGTCTGTAGAAAATTGCCCCAGTGCACGCAACAAGATGTCCTGCTGACTTCGGATCTTAGCCAACTCGAAAAAACTAATGTTTACACGAGTTTTCTTCATGTCTTCCATAATGTTTTAATCCATAGGGGGTAGACTCACCGAGGTGTCCGTTGTAAGATTGATGTTCATGTTATCCAACGGAGTGCTCTGCAACTTGCTGCTCATGGAAATACCTTTGTTCATCATTGTCTTCTCAGGCTTGCTTTGCATTTTCTTCTTTTGGATGGTTGGTGGATCAACCTTCCTCATCAGCTTGAGCTTTTGTTTCAGTTCCCCAATTGTAGGGGGAGCCCCTTTACTTCTGAGATTGTAACACTCATTTTTATTTTGGGGTTGTTTCTCAGTGTTCATCTTCTGTGCTTTTTGTGCAAATTGGTACATGTTAATCACTCACCGAGTGCTTGAGGTTTCATCGGGTGCAACATCTTCATCATCATCCATGTCTCCCTGCTATCCTTGCGAACTGCTCGACATGTTTGTCATTTGTTCACATACGGAGCTTGTTACTCGTTTCCAATTCGAACAAGACCCTTGTGGGTGCTTGTCTTCGTGAAATGAGCAAAATTTGATGTTCGCGCAATCATCGACATAGAACACTAAGTTGGAGCTCTGCATTGTTTTGTTCGTGAAGTGATTGTTACCTAAAGACATGCTTTCTTGTCTTTGTCTGGGCGGTCGGCTGCTCACAGATGTGTCTGTTGTTTGTTGTTTAAGCTCAGACACTTTTGTTGTCAAGTTCCTAACAAGGTGAGTAAGGGTTTCAATATCACTTGTTTCCCTATCCTTACCCTTGCTTGTCGTAGCCTGTGGCTTCCTGCTCGCCTCTCTGGAGTCCTTCGCTGGTTCATCATCCTTGATAACTCTAATCGTGTGTAGGTCCTTTTAACTAATGATTGCCTCTTCACATTTTTCCAAGAGTATTGGTTTCGCAGCTTGCTTGACAAACTACGCAACGCTGGTTGGAAGTGCGGACGCATAGTAATTGATGGTGATGGAGTCATGGGTTTCCTGTCCACTGCAAACTTATTCAATATGCATAAAAACCTCTAATTGAAATCTTTTACCTTTTATTTTCCCACCACCTTCAGGCTACCCAATTCTTTGAGTAACATGGCTAGGGTCTTGTCATCAACGAAATTTTCCATAAACATACGTTTGAACATACCCAGTTTTGATGGATTTGACAGGAAGGTTGTGGTACCTTGCAGCTACGCGACCATCCAAAGCACATGGGAGCAGTTTACATGAGACGCCATCGTAGCGTAGCTCAAGAGTCTACAGTTGTAGGTAGAAGTTGTCTAAGTGATCTTCTGCCTTCACTGTGATGTCAGGGTCGAACTTTGTGATCATCTTCTCTGACCGCCTCAGCATCTTGTACAAAGCACCCGGGAGAGCCAATGGTCCCTGAGTCATCCATTCCATATTTTGGTCAGCCATGTCTTCTTGTTCTTCATCCTCTTCCTCTTCTTCAGAATCATTAGGGGAATTTTGAGGTCTAAAATGGGCTTCTTAAGTAAATTATAAAATGATAGTGGAAATAATAAAATAATATTAGATTACATCATCAATTTTTATAGGGAAAAAAGAAAAAAAACTATTTTTTTCAACTCGTATTTTAAACTTATCTCCCTATGGGTTTACTCAAATTTTGAGTGGCAACACTCAATAGATGAAAAATTTTATTCCTCATCCAAGGAGTACCCATGTTGCATACTTTTGATGGACCCTACTACACGAAAATGAGAAATACATGAAAAACATGATTGCGTTAACGTTTTTTAATGTTTTTCTTATTTTTCGTGTAGCAGGGTCCATCGAAAGTATACAACATGGCTACTCCTTGGATGAGGAATTAAATATTTCATCCAAAGAGTACTCGAGCTTAAAAATTGAGTAACCCTTAGGGAGATAAGTTGTTGAAAAATTAGTTTTATTATGTTATTATTTTATTATTTATTTATATTTTTACTTCTTTACTCCAAAAATGGTGAATCATCCCCCATGGTTGACATCATCATCTTAAATCCTTTTGGTTCTTATAAAGTTTATTTTGGTTGTACATTTTTCTTAGGAGGCCCATTTTAGACCTCAAAATTCCCCTACTGTTGACAGTTCTAGCTCTGAGTCTGTTGGTTTGCGTACGCGTCCGCCTCCTCCACTGCCTTCCCCTCTGTCTTTTGTACCGGAGTCTGAGCCCAAGATCACGAGGTTGTCTCATTCTCCCTATTGGAAGACGGAGGTTCCTCTCTGTCTTAAATAACTTCTTCCATGCCTTCAAGTGTGGCATGAATTGCTTCTTCCACTAATGATACAACAACCCCTGTGGGACTGGTTTTTGGCTTTCTTGATGCATATGGAAGATGTTGGATTCTTGGGATCAGTTTGAATACTTTCACGAACTGGTGGGTGATGGGATGGATGGAGCGAAGGTGTTGATATGAGATTTCTTGTTCAGTCTTGGGAGGTGAGGAGTGACCAACTGTAGAGTCGCCCGTAGATGAGAGGGAGTGCAAGTTATTGCCTTTACCAGATAATTGATGAGTGGGTGTGAGAGGAAATTCAACCATAAACAACTGGTCTCCCTCCTTCTAGCACCATAAATGTTGATGGTACTGGACTTGCCAACATTCAGGGGATCTCCCCGGTATGAAATCCCAACTAGACTTCACACTGTTTGGTGTAGGAGTCCCATCCAGTATGATGGCTCGATTGCCATTATCTTAAATGTTTGCCTTAGCTCTTGCTTGTCAACATGAGAGAGTGGTTTGCTTTGTCTTCGAACAGTGAGATTCACATGCCTAGTGAATGCTAGTGTTACTTGTGTCAAGGTTCTTTCACAATAGAGAGAGAGGGTAGGAATGAGTCTTAGGTCAGATGGCAGGAAGTCCCAACTCTGTCAAAGCCACACAACACAATAAGACATGCACAAATTTCAGAAGAGCAATCCACACGGATGCCAAAATCACAATAAACAAAGGCAGATAGCACGTACAACACCCAGCAGGGCAGTCCGAGCGAGTGCGACGGTCGTTATAACAAGTTTACGTGAAAGGTTCTATCTAATGTCTGGGGAGGTAACCAACACGGGAAGGACAATGTTAACAACTTATACAACACATTTTCATTAATATATGTATTAGAACACTTGAATGAGTTCAATCATTTAGCACAGGTTAAAGCAACGTGTATTACAAGTGTTCAAGATTAATTCTTACAAACAGTTACAACACATGTCTGAAAATGTGCTGGCCTGTGAATAGGCTTCTAAATTAAGTGAAAGTTCCAAGACACATCGATACACCATACATCACTAACCCCATGGGCGGGACGTTGGAGCCACTACTTGCTCCTCAAAGAAAATATTACAGACTCTCAAGGCTATGTGGGAGGAGCCAAGGTGAAAAAGTCCCATGCTTGTACAAATGAGGGGGTATTTATAGCCAAGGGTGAAACTGGCCCTTGTGACTATTCGACTTCCCTCATGATTGTTTGACTTCCATGAATTTTCAGATTACATGACTCTTCAAATTACAAGTGGGTCTCTTGGACTTCCACGTTACATTACATTGATTAACAACAGTATGGCCCACAGTAATGATGTGGCCGACACGACTCGACATGACAGTGCTAGTATGTTCATGCTGTTGTTGGTGTGCATGTCGAGCTGCAATGTTGCTGAGTGATGGATGTCCTCTTGGTGTATCACAAATTTCCCTCTGCATGGAAAAGTGTGTGAAGTCCTTGATGGTCATTGGGTTTGCTTGATGTTTCATGTGCACGTTGCTCCTTTTCATGTAATTTGGCGTGCTTGACATGCTCATCTGTTCACGAAAATATCTCCTCACATGTTCACTCGTTTGTCCATTCGCAAACACATCTTCGCATGGTTGTCCATTCACAAACACATCTCTTCACATGCATCGTTTGTTCGTCCTTTTGCAAACACGTCCTTTTGCATGTACTCTCCTTGTTCATCCCATTTGTCGTCGCGTCATGTGTGTTCATGTACTTCTATTTGCAGTCACTCATGACGAGACAACATCAAATCCATAAACCTCCTAGTCTAACATGATGCATGGTCGTTCGCTTTCGGATGTAGGTGACCGGGAGAGAGGACAAGGCTGCGAAACTGTGCGAAGCAAGTTTCAAGCTAGGATGCGAGCTCTGGGCACTGTTGGTGAAAATTGCACAGAGGTCACTCGGGGATTGAGATGTACAATCCGGATCAATAATGACTGTCCATGGGATTTGGCTTGACTGGAGGGTATATCTGCTCAATTTCTAGAGGGAAGTAGTTCGGGCAGTAGAGGGCCTTGGTAGCAAAAACTGTGCAATTCCTATAGGGAGTTGGCAACAGTAAGGCTTGGTAGCAAAAATTGCGCAATTCCTGGAGGGAGCTGGCAGTAGGCTGTGGGGTTTGTTGGAGACAAGAACTGTGCAAATTCTGGGAGGCTGACCTATTGGGAACCTCTGCATAGTTTCTAAGTTGAGCGAGATGTTGATGGGCTTGCTAAAAAATCTGCGCAGTTTTCTGGGTGAGCATTCGACCGACTATCTAGATGATTGGCTAGAAAAAATGTGCAATTATTAAGGGGAGGCAGGGATGGACACTTGGTGTTTGTCCGGCCTGTTTGCGCAGTTTTCTTAGTCAACGGAGTGCCAAGGTCTGTAGCTTCTATGCAATTTTTGAAGGGAGTGAGTCTCGGGGTCACTGCTCAGTCAAACTCTCTGGTTGACCAGCAGGAGGGTTGATTGAT
>APFE030369480.1:0-10061 GCA_000404065.3 Pinus taeda
CGGATGGTTTACCTGTGGTACAAGTTATCAATGCACATCTGCCGGTTCAGGCCTTGACTTACTCCCGCCTTTTGTCACTAACCCTAGTCCACTTGCCTTTTCATTCTCACTGTGCAAAATTCTTAGTTCTGCTCTGCGAGGGGTTCTTGGCGCTTCTGCTCCTCGCTCCGGCGCTGGTTCTTCTGGTGCCTCCGACCTTTTTGCTCCTCTGCTCGTTGGTATGATTGTGAGGGTGCCCAGCTGTTACTACTTCACTCTGTAACTCGATTAACTTACTGTTTCTCTGGTTATTTTCTGCTGCAACAAAGTTTATTCTCACTCTGTTAACTCACCTTGGTAATTATGGTAGGGTTATCTCGGTTCGAACTCCAGCGAGTCGTTCCGCCTCAATCCGGGTTACAAGGTAAGTTAGGGTTCTATGTTAAACCCTGCTTCTCCATCTCTTTCAGAGTCTAACAAATCCGCTCCTCTGTTCTTCACGTTGTGGCGTCGGTCGTTTGCAATGCCTCTCTTCAAACTCAGGTAAAAATCCAATGCGGTTGCCTATGTTCGTTTACAGATATTTCTTATCGTTTCTCTTGTCTCAAACGTTGACCCATGTCCATATGTTTGTGTAAGTTGCTTGGGTGGTTGGCCGCCGTGGCTCGTGCTCCCTGTGCGTTATGGATGCAGCCCAAAACCCTTCCAACTTGGTGTAACGGGTAGGGTCTTGTCCAACTCGGGCCTGCTTGTTAAATTTTTGAACAATCTGAGGGTTTGTGTATGAAATGAGTTCGGCTCTGTTTGCTAGTTTTTGTAAACAATCTGTAGATTTTTGTATTTAATGAACTCGGCTCCGTTCGCTAAATGTGCCCGCACTCTGTGGGTTTTTCTGTATCTATTGCTCACGCTTCTGGTTTGTAAACGAACTGTATTAATTGTTTCCTTTTTCCTGAGGACCGTTATATATATAATGACTGTCGTTTTTGACCTGTAATCGACCTGGTCCGTCTTGTTGCTGTGGTTCCGTGGGTTTGTTTAATCGCTTTTCTTGTTTCTTACAATGACTTTAATGATAAAGGAACAGTAGCTTAATGAGCGTTTTAGGTTCAGAGACTTATGGTGCGTTTTGTTTATAAGGGTTTCATTAAATGAATCTCTTGTAGACTGTATATCCAGCATTTATAAATCTTATGGAAAACATTTAAGTTTGATATGCTTGTACCTTATTTAATGTGATATCGATTGTTGTTAGTCTGCTCTTCTCTGCGTGGGATGGCTCCCCGTAGCAGCGCCTTCTCTTTGTTGTCTGTTAATTCCAGTATTTGCTCAATATTTTGTTTCACATTCGCATGCTTGCTGTACAGGACCTACAATGATTGCTTAAGCAAAATAACATCAATCGAATAATTTACAGTATGCCTGTTATAGCTATGCCTGTTATAGCCCTCTTGTAGTAAATGTTACTACAGGAAATAGTAACAATATATTTATGTGACAGTGGTTCTTTAAACAATATAGTTTTGTTTCTTTTTAGAGGAAATGTATCTGTCCTTTTTTTCATTCCAAGAGAGAGAGTCTTTTTTTTTTTGTCCTTTGCTCTCTGTTTTACATCTGGGTAGCGTAACTGCTCCCACTTTCAGTTAAACTGCTTACCAGAATTTATCCTAACTGTGTAACAGTTTCTTGTACTAAAGACTAATTTATGGTTAACTAATTTCTAAACTTAAAAACAAGATACAGTTTTCAATTACCATGGTCTCTAAATGACCTTCTAGGAAATAAAACAAAATAATAAAGAGAATTTAAAACGAATGACAAGTTCTGTTAACCTGGTTCCCTCCATGAGTCAGTCAACCACCTTCTATCTCCTTGGAGCTGGATGCTCCGACATCAGGCTCCCGGGGTGGCAAAAATTCATGGCTCCGTTCCATGAGGTCGTCGACAGAATAGCCTGCCTTCTGTATCTGCGTTGCGTTCAGCCACGAACTGTCCTCTATCGGACGGTTCTTCCACTTGACCAAATACCGCAGATATTCCTTCCTGCGTGTGCACTTAGCTACCTGTGTGTCTAGAATCCCTTCGATCTCAAGGGGTGGTGCCATTGGCATCTACCTCATCCACGAATGTTCCTCACAACTGGTGTCCCGCTGTGGCTCTGCTGCTGCATTGTCTTTCGAATCTGCGACATAGGGAAACAGATCTGCCACATTAAAAATGGGAGAAATACCAATCCCGGGTGGCAACTGTAACTCATAGGCGTTCGCAGAAAATTTTCGAATAACTTTACAGGGACCAATCTTCTTGAACTTTAGTTTGTGGTACCCCCATTTTGGAAAACGCTCCTTACGTAAATACGCAAGGACTTCGTCCCCAACGTTGAACTGCACTTCCCGACGCTTGGTATCTGCCCGTTGCTTATATTTGTGACTATTGTCTTGTAATTTCAGCTTGACCTGCTCATGTAGATTACTCATTGCTTGAGCGAAATCTTCACCATTAGCACTTCGTTTTTCAAGCTTCCCCAAATCCTGTAACTCATGCACGCCTCGGGGATGCATGCCGTACAAAATCTGGAACGGACTGTAACCAGTGCTGCGGTTAGGTGAGTCGTTGTATGCAAATTCCGCCTGAGCTAGTACACGGTCCCACGTTCGGGAATTCTCACCTGTTAAGCTCCGAAATGAGTTCCCCAAACTCCGGTTCACAACCTCCGTTTGGCCATCGGTCTGCGGGTGATAAGCAGAATTGAACTGTAACTGAGTGTTCAACTTTTTCCACATGGTTCGCCAAAAATGACCAGTGAATTTCACATCCCTGTCGTAGATGATGGACCTTGGAAGTCCATGTAGTCGAACAATCTCATTGAAAAACAGATGTGCTACATAAGTAGCATCGCTGGTCTTCCTGCAAGGTACAAAGTGCGCCATCTTTGAAAATCGATCTACCACAACCATTACTGAATCGAAACCCCGCTGTGTCTTAGGCAAACCCAAAACAAAATCTAAACTGACGGAGTCCCATGGTCGGTTCGGAATGGGTAATGGTAAATACAAACCTGTATTCTGACTGTGGCCCTTTGCCAGTTGGCAAATCTTGCACCTACTCACGTACCTTTGTACATCCCGCTGTAATTTTGGCCAGAAATTAAAATGTCGTACCTGTGCTACCGTCTTATCTACACCGAAGTGTCCTGCCAAACCCCCGTTATGTTTCTCCTGAATTATGTTTTCTCGCATAGAGCAATGGGGAATACAAAGTTGTCCGCCCTTAAACAGCAATCCCTCCTGTAAATTATAATCCAACCACAGACTGTTGTTCCTTAACAGAGGGTTTTGACAAGCCTCATAGGCTTCCTTAAAATCGACATCCGTTGGATACAGCTCTTTCAGGTGTTCAAAGCCTAGAACCTGCATCGTACCTTCCTGCAAGAGTAGTATCCTTCTACTCAGCGCATCTGCCACCTTGTTCGCTTGCCCACTGATATGTTTCAGTACAAACGTAAAATTCTGTAAATATTCCACCCATGCTGCATGCTTATTGTTCAATTTATGTTGCTGCATAATGTACTGTAACGTAGAGTTATCTGTAAACAGAACAAACTCATTACCCAACAGATAGTGCCTCCAATGTTTTAACGCCTGAACAATTGCATAGAATTCCTTGTCATAGGTTGAGTATTTCTGTCTACTCTCGTTCAGCTTTTCACTGAAATATGCAACTAGTCTATACTCCTGACTTAATACTGCCCCAATGGCTATATTACTGGCATCACAATGAACCTGAAAAGGTTTGTTAAAGTCAGGCAGCCTCAATATCAGCCTTTCAGTAATCTTCCTCTTCAAAGTCTGGAAACCTCTTTCCGCTGCCTCAGTCCAGTGAAATGGCTGATTTGTCTTCTTGATCGTATCCAGCATAGGTGTGCAGATCTCACTGAAATTCCTGATGAATTTCCTGTAGAAACTCGCTAATCCGTGAAAACTGCAGACTTCAAATAAAATTCCCGGTGAAGGCCAGCTAACTATAGCTGCCACCTTTTCTGGGTCCATTTTCAACTCATTTTCTGCAATTACAAAGCCTAGATATATTAACTCCCACTGAAAAAAGTACACTTTTTTAGATTGATCAACAATTTATTCTGCTGCAACTTCCTCAACACATTTCGAACATGCATGAAATGTTCTTCCTTAGTTTTGCTAAAAATCAAGATGTCGTCCAAGTAAACTATCACAAATTTTCCAATAAACTCCTTTAGCACTTCATTCATCAAACGCGTGAACGTACTAGGAGCATTGCTCAACCCAAATGGCATCACCAGCCACTCATATAAGCCTTCGTTCGTCTTGAAAGCTGTCTTCCACTCATCTCCTTCCCGAATTCGGATCTGGTGATATCCACTTTTCAAGTCAATCTTCGAGAAATAAGCCGCCCCACTCAAACAGTCCATCATATCATCCATTCTCGGTAAGGGAAGCCTATACCTAACAGTAATTTTGTTAATAGCTCTGGAATCTGTGCACATTCGCCATTCTCCTCCTTTCTTTGGAGCCAAAACGGTTGGTACTGCACAGGGGCTCATGCTTTCTCGAATCAAACCTTTGTCCAATAACTCTTGGACATGTTTCCTAATTTCTTCATGGTCTTTAGGACTCATACGATAAGCTGCTTTATTTGGCAGGCTTGCCCCTGGTATAAAGTCAATACAGTGACTAATACCTCTCATTGGTGGTAATTCATCTGGAAGGTCATCCACCACAATGTCCCCAAAGTCTTGCAGCAACTTCTGAACTTCTTCGGGCAAATCTGATATCTGTGTATGTAGTACTACTGTCTTTGGTCTTCTTATGACAGCAAAATTTATTTCGCTGTCCTTAAGCTGTTTTACAAATTCCTTTCCGCCCATCAGCAATGCCTTCACCCCACTGGTTTCTGCTGTATTTTCCTCCTTGATGGGTACAAGCGTGTGCTTGATCCCATCTTCAATAAAATTATAGCAATTAGTTTTTCCGTCATGAACTGCACTTTGATCAAACTGCCAAGGTCATCCCAATAGTAGGCGACAGACATCCATTGGCATGACATCGCAAAGGATCTTATCCTTGTACCTACCAATCTGAAATTCCACCTCACATTGTTCGTCAACTAACAGCTGATGTCCTTTCTGCAGCCATGACACTTTGTAGGGAGTAGGGTGCTTCAATTTTTTTAATCCCAGCTTTTCTACCATCTCCACAGCCATTAAGTTGTCAGTACTCCCACTGTTAATGATCAGTTTACAGCACTTACCTCGTGCCTTGCAGACAGTTCGGAACAAAGCCTTTCGCTGATCTGGTTCTGCAACCTCTTTTGCTGGTTTTAACAGCACCTTATTCAACACCAAAGCTTCACCTGTCTCTGGTGTGTTTTCTACTGCCTGAGGTGTTGCTTTAGCATCCTCTGGCTGAGCAACATAAGCTCCTCTTCCACCTACAGGTTCACCTTTAGGACAGTCATATGACTTGTGTCCTAACTTATGGCAATGATAGCACTGGACAGTTCCCCTACGTCGACCAATTCCTCGCCCTCGCTGAGCTGGTCGTCCTTCTCTAGTGCTAGTGTCCTTCTCTGTTGTGCCAGCAGACTTGGAACTGCTACCTTCTTCATTTGAACTTGTACCTCTACCTCTACCAAAAACCTTACCTTTCCCCTTGCCAGTTCCACCTCCTCTCCTGGCATTTTTCTTTCGGTTAATTTTCTCCTCTGCCTTCAGTGCAAACTGGTAAGCTTCCTCCAACGTTTGGGGTGAGAGGATACCGATTTCATCCAGTATCTCCCCCCTCAAACCATTCACAAATCTGGCTTTTTTTTTTTGGGGGTATCTTCCACATACCTTGCTCGCAAATTCAACTTATAAAATTCCTCTGTAAATTCCTTAACAGTCATCCCTCTTTGTTTCAAGTTCTGCACCTGTCTGTACAACATGATCTGATAATATTTCGGCAGAAACTTTTCCTTCAGTTTTGCCTCCATTCTGGCCCACTTCTTTATAGGTTGTTTGTGTAACCTCTTCCTCTCCCCCTGAATGTTGTCCCACCACAAGGATGCATGTCCTTTCAGCTTGGTGGCGGCAAATTTCACTTGTTTGTCTTCACTGGTTTCCTCAAACTCAAAATATTTATGTACTTCGCTCAACCAATCTAGTAACACATCTGCAGACAAACTTCCGTCATAAGTGGGTAGCTCATGCCTTGGCTTATGACTAGACAGCAAAACTGACTTTAATAATTGAAGTTCCGGTGTCACCCCTTCAAACTCGTCTTCTGGTTCAGCCACTTCTTCGTCACTATCATCTGCTGGGTTTCCCCTTCCCCCAGCTTCTACCACTGTCAATCTTTCACGCAAAACGCGAATCTCCTCACGAAGTCCCTCTTCTGCTATCCTCCGGACCGCTCTTCCCCTTCCCCTTCCTCTTCCTCTTCCTCTTCTGTCAACCTCCATTTGCTCCTACTCAACAAACCAGCTCTGATACCACTTTTGATGGCCCAGCCCTTCTTCCACCTGTCGACATTGTGTTCACCGTAAGAATGTAAATGCGAATTAACTTGGGGTTGTACAGCTTCGGGATATTTCGGATGGTTTACCTGTGGTACAAGTTATCAACGCACATCTGCCGGTTCAGGCCTTGACTTACTCCCGCCTTTTGTCACTAACCCTAGTCCACTTGCCTTTTCATTCTCACTGTGCAAAATTCTTAGTTTTGCTCTGCGAGGGGTTCTTGGTGCCTCTGCTATTCACTTCGGCGCTGGTTCTTCTGGTGCCTCCGACCTTTCTACTCCTCTGCTCGTTGGTATGATTGTGAGGGTGCCCAGCTGTTACAACTTCACTCTGTAACTCGATTAACTTACTGTTTCTCTGGTTATTTTCTGCTGCAACAAAGTTTATTCTCACTCTATTAACTCACCTCGGTAATTATGGCAGGGTTCTCTTGGTTTGAACTCCAGCGAGTCGTTCCGCCTCAATCCGGGTTACAAGGTAAGTTAGGGTTCTATGTTAAACCCTGCTTCTCCACCTCTTTCAGAGTCTAACAGATCCGCTCCTCTGCTCTTCAGGTTGTGGCATCGGTCGTTTGCAATGCCTCTCTTCAAACTCAGGTAAAAATCCAATGCGGTTGCCTATGTTCGTTTACAGATATTTGTTATCGTTTCTCTTATCTCAAATGCTAACCCATGTCCATATGTTTGTGCAAGTTGCTTGGGCGGTTGGCCACCATGGCTCATGTTCCCTGTGCGTTACGGATGCAGCCCAAAACCCCTTCCAACTTGGTGTAACGGGTAGGGTCTTGTCCAACTCGGGCCTACTTGTTAAATTTGTGAATAATCTGAGGGTTTGTGTATGAAATGAGTTCAGCTCTGTTTGCTAGTTTTTCTAAACAATCTGTAGATTTCTGTATTTAATGAACTCGGCTCCGTTCACTAAATGTGCCCGCACTCTGTGGGTTTTTATGTATCTATTGCTCACGCTTCTGGTTTGTAAACGAACTATATTAATTGTTTCCTTTCTCCTGAGGACCGTTATATATATAATGACTGTCGTTTTGACCTGTAATTGACCTGGTCCGTCTTGTTGCTGTGGTTCCGTGGGTTTCTTTAATCGCTTTTCTTGTTTCTTACAATGACTTTAATGATAAAGGAATAGTAGCTTAATGAGCGTTCTAGGTTCAGAGACTTATGGTGCGTTTTGTTTATAAGGGTTTCATTAAATGAATCTCTTGTAGACTGTATATCCAGCATTTATAAATCTTATGGAAAACATTTAAGTTTGATATGCTTGTACCTTATTTAATGTGATATCGATTGTTGTTAGTCTGCTCTTCTCTGCGTGGGATGGCTCCCCGTAGCAGCGCCTTCTCTTTGTTGTCTGTTAATTCCAGTATTTGCTCAATATTTTGTTTCACATTCGCATGCTTGCTGTACAGGACCTACAATGATTGCTTAAGCAAAATAACATCAATCGAATAATTTACAGTATGCCTGTTATAGCTATGCCTGTTATAGCCCTCTTGTAGTAAATGTTACTACAGGAAATAGTAACAATATATTTATGTGACAGTGGTTCTTTAAACAATATAGTTTTGTTTCTTTTTAGAGGAAATGTATCTGTCCTTTTTTTCATTCCAAGAGAGAGAGTCTTTTTTTTTTTGTCCTTTGCTCTCTGTTTTACATCTGGGTAGCGTAACTGCTCCCACTTTCAGTTAAACTGCTTACCAGAATTTATCCTAACTGTGTAACAGTTTCTTGTACTAAAGACTAATTTATGGTTAACTAATTTCTAAACTTAAAAACAAGATACAGTTTTCAATTACCATGGTCTCTAAATGACCTTCTAGGAAATAAAACAAAATAATAAAGAGAATTTAAAACGAATGACAAGTTCTGTTAACCTGGTTCCCTCCATGAGTCAGTCAACCACCTTCTGTCTCCTCAGAGCTGGATGCTCCTGCATCACCTTCCTTTCTAGCTTCTATTACCTTTTGAACCTCCTTTCTTAATTCTTATTCTTATTCTTATTTCATTACCTTTAATTCTTATTCTTATTCTTATTTCATTACTTAATCTAATTATTATTGCTCTAATTCGTAATTTTCTTTAATTCTTATTTTTTATTAATGGATACTATTTTATTATTATCTCTTAATTCCTATTTTACTTTTAATGACCATTTATTTTATATTTTGGAATTGTGCATTCAGTCAATTAATTTTTTTAACTTAATTTTGATTAATGACATGTTGCAGTTATCAATTCATCTTAATATTTTTTTATGAATTTAACTTTGAGCCGAGGTATACTTAATTCTTGTTTCTACCATTCAGTATGATGGGATGTGTAAATCAGTCTACGTAGTTGACACATACCCCTTTAAAATAAAAATAAATTATGTTCTAAAATGAAAAATAATGTTGGCTATAATAAAAAAAAATAATATGATGTAAAAATAAAAACAAATTATGCTCTAAATAGAAAAATAGTATTGACTCTAATAAAAGAAAAGAATATGATGGAAAATAATTAGAAGTAAAAAATATGTGTGAGCAAGTTTGAAAATATATGTTAACTAATTTATGTCCATTTCAACTTCATATATATCTATCTATAGAAAAGAAAATGTTAAGAAAATATATTTTAATGTATAAATAAATATTCCAATCTGGATTATCAATAAAATATTTTAATACAAAATTAATTTGAGAAATGTACTTAAAAATATATTAATAATAAATAACCATTTTAATTTGTTCTCATAAAATGTCTTGATATACATGTATGTAAAATATTTTCATGTCAACTATGTATATAGTATATATCATTTAAAAAAAATTATGTCAAATCATGAAAAAATAAGTTTTATGGTTAAAAAGTCTTGATATACATGTTATGTAAAATATTTTAATGTCAACTATGTACATATTATATATCATTTAAAAAAAATAATGTCTTTATCATGAAAAATAAGTTTTATGGTTAAAACATCTTGATATACATGTTATGTAAAATGTACTAATGTCAACCATGCATATATTATATATCATTTAAAAAAATTAAAAAATAAGTTTTATGGTTAAAAGATTTGTTTGGCCTTATATATACTTTATATAAGATTTCAAAAATACAATTTAAACAATGAAAAATTGCACATAATAGTATTTTTCCCGCAAAAAAAGTTTGCACGTGAAGAAGAAGAAATCTGATCCCTCTTAGATCTGTACTTAAGATGGATCTATGTTGGTCTTATAAAGAGGCTCGTACTTAAGATGGATCTATGTTGGTCTTATAAAGAGGCTTTTTAACACGAGTTGAGATGGATTTATGTTGGTCTTGTAGAGGCTTTTCAACACTAGTTGAGTGGAGAGACTCATTCTATAGCTCACTGTGAAGGCCATATGTAAGCATGTCCCCCTTAAAATAAAAATAAAATATTCTTTAAATAGAAAATAATGTTGGTTATAAAAAAAAAGGAAAATAAATATGCTATGCATATTTAATTAGTTGTACATATAATTTAATATAATTTCATGTAAAGTAATTAGAAGTAAAAAAAATGTA
>APFE030369482.1:0-12087 GCA_000404065.3 Pinus taeda
AACCATTCACACTGCCGATTATTCTGTGAGGCTGCCATTGTGCTGAATTTTAACTTTGTATAGTGGGTGTCTGTCTTATCATCTACATTCATGAAGTCCCACCATAATTTTTTGTAGTCCTGAAAATTGTAGACTGTGTCCGGGAATATTAGCTTTGGGTCATCCCTTGGCCATCTTGCTCCTGGCTGGATTTGTGGAGAATTTTCCCATAAATCTCTTGTACGATAAATACAGTAGTATGCTCCATAGATTCTGGTATTGCTGTCTCCTTGATGGCCAATCCTTCCAATATCATGAAAATTTGATTCTAGTGCCTCTCTTGCTGTTCTTGCATCAGCCTTTGCTTTGGTGTATATCATGTCGTGGATCCATTTTCTGCCTTTAGGGTATATTCTTCTTTCTGGAACATAGTGTTGAAGATCTGTATGAGGCTGGAGATCTGCATCAAGAACTTTTGTATTCCGTAGTTGCCATGTAGGCCTCCAGTTCTTTTTGTATGTTTCCCAGTCTTGATTATCTGGGATAGTTCTTAGAACTTCACACTTTTGTCTTGGATCCCATTCAGTGACGATCATCATGACTTGTGCAGTATCTTTTTCAAGATATTCTCGGCTGAGAAAATCAGGGAGGCAATTTCGTTCTCCTTTAATATGTTCAACAGAAAAATCAAAGTTTGCAAATAAAGCTTGCCACCTGGCAAATTTTGCTTCTTCTGGCTTTTTGATGTCTTTAGACAAAACTTTTTTCATTGCAGAGGCATCTGTTCTCAGAAGAAATGGTTTGTTAATAAGATAAACTGCAAATTTACTAATACAGTTCCAAGCAGCTTTTACCTCTCTTTCAATAACAGAATATTTTTGTTCAGTTGGGTTCCACACCCCTGAAGCAAACTGAACCACTTGTTCTTCTTCTCCAATTTTTTGTTTCAGGATTCCTCCCCAGCCTATGTCGCTGGCATCAGATTCTACAATTTTAAAAGCTTCATCATCTGCAATGTAAAGAATAGGCAAGGATTTTACCTTGGCTTTGATTTCCTGAACTGCTCTGGTGTGCTTTTCTGTCCATGGAGGAGGATTTGTACCAGTTCTTGGATTGAGCACTTTTCTGTCACTAGCACAATCCTTGTAAAAACTACTTACATAGTTCAAACAACCAAGGAACCTCTGTAATTGTGTCTTGTCCTTCAAGACATCTGGAAACTTGTCTGCAAATTCAATTGCATGCTGCTGCAGAGAGATTTGGCCATTTGCAATCTGGTGCCCCAAAAATTTGACAGAAGTCTGGAACAATTCCATCTTCTTCTTACTAAGTACAAGACCATTTCTACGAACTAAATTCATAAAAATATTTACATGTTTAAAATGATCATCAAGATTTCTAGAAAAAATCAAAACATCATCTATATATACAATCATCCAGTCAAAATAAGGTTTGAAGATATCATCCATCACTTTCTGAAATTTGGAAGGAGCATTTTTGAGTCCGAACGGCATAACATTCCACTCATAATGTCCTGCAGGGACACTAAAAGCAGTCTTGAATTTATCTTCCTCAGAAATAGCAACTTGCCAAAATCCAGCTTTTAAATCAAACTTGGAAAATATCTTTGCTCCTGAAATTCTTCTGATTAAATCTCCTTTGTGAGGGATTGGATATGTGTCATCTGCTAATACTGAATTCAGAGGCTTGTAATTTATGACCAATCTGGGAATACCTCTGATTTGTTCTGCTCTCTTATTTACATAGAACCCATAACAGTTCCAGGGACTGGTGGATTCTCTGATCAGTCTTCTGTTAAGCAGTTGCTGAATCTCTTGCTGACACAATGCTCTATATTCTTTACTCATTGGTATTGCTCTGCTTTTGCAGGGCTTACCTGTATATCCTTCCTTGTATGGCAATCTGATTGTGTGTTGCTTTCTATGCCAAAAAGCATTTGGCTCTTCTGAACAGCACTTCTTTGCCAATTTTTCTTTGAGTTCTAGAATCCTGCTTTTGACTCGTGGTTGCTTCAGCTGTTCTTCAATTCTCAGCTTGCCTTTTAGATCCTTAAGATCTGTTAGCAAGGATTCTGCTTTATCCAATCTTTGCATGGCTTGGACCATGGTGGAGACTCGGGGAGTAGAAACATACGGGAGCTCAACTCTTTTTCTCGTACCCCTGGATGTCGGTACAGAGATGAAATATCCAGATTTATTTCCTTTCATTCTTATAGAACCATGTGGTTCTACTGCTGCTAAAAAGACATTACCTAATATGCAGTCAACAGGTATGTCTGCAATGGCAAATTTCATGTACACGCAGTGTGTGTCAAAACATAAAGAAGCTCTTGGGATTTCATATTTAAGCTTTTTATTCCCAAGTCCAACAACCTCTCTTTCTGCAGAAACCCAATATTTTGCTGGAATGTTCTTAATATTCAAAATGTTAATATCAGCACCTGAATCCAGCAATGCAGTCATAAAGTATATTTGGTCTTGGATACGGATTTTTACCTTAACATGATGCTGCTGGTATGTAACAGTAAATAATCTCATATCCTGAAAACCAAAATTTGGGTCTGGTCTTCCTTCTGCAATTTCTACTTCTCTGTGACGGGATCCTGTATTCCAGGATTCTTCTTCTTCTTCTTCTTTGACCTGCTTTCCTTTCTGTAATTCTGATATCTGTGCCTTAATAGCAGAGATTTCAGATTTGAGCTGGTGGATTTCTCCACTTACTTCGCCCAATGTCAGGGGCCTTATTTTCCCTGGCTTTTGATGATGCCTTTGGAAGGATTTAGTATTTCTTTCATAAGAAGCATCAACAAATAATGGCTTCTTACCTGAATCTCTCGAAGCTTTGGATTTGAGCTGATCTGTGAAAGCTTCTATCAGGCGATCCTTCATTGATCCTTCCTCCATATTTCTGATCTGGGCTAAGATTTTCATCTCAACTTCTTCTTCTATGGATGCCATAAGGACTTTTTCTTTTGGAGGCTTTGACCTCTTTTCTTCTTCACTGGAGCTGTTGTCAGAGAATTCAGAATCATTATCATAAAAAATATGGCATGCACACTCATCAGAATCTGAACAAGAACATTCTGATGTATCTGAATTACTACAATGTCCCAAATTTACTTGAAACTCTTCATCTGTACTACTGAAAGAGTCCAGAGATGAATCTTCAAGTTGGTACTATTGGGCTGCAATATGAAGGTTAGGACAATTTTCTGTAGAGTGATACTTTGACTTACACCTGAGGCAGGAAACCTGGCTGGAATGTTCCCTTTTTACCTGTTTAGCCTTCTGGGCATAGACGGCTGTCTTTTTGCCTCTTTCTCTCTTAGATTCTTCACCCTGAGGACATCTTGAAGCAGTGTGTCCTGTCTGTCCACATACCCAACAAGTTATTTTGTTCCATTTCTCCTGTTTGGAGGAGTGCAAATGAATATCAGAAGGATTATAATAGTGGGTCTTAGGAATATACCGATAATAACCTTTCCTTTTTGGAACTTTATCCCTTGTGTGATATTTTCTTTTATTCTTTGGGTAATTCCTTCTGTTCTTGTAGAAAGTCTCCTTAAATTCTTTCTTTGCCCTTTTCTTAGACTTTCTTCTCTTAATCAATGGATCATCAACTGTCAATCCATATTTGCTACAGATAGATTTTCTATCTGGTAGTTTAGACAGTTTTTCTAAGGATTTATTAACTCTTGAACTGGTACAAAGGCTGACTAGAGTCTTTGTAACAACAGAGTAAATTTCTCCCCAGGTATGTGACTCATAAGGCAATTGAAAAACATCTTGCATTTTGAGGTAGTCAACAAATCTGGAAGGGAGAGCAGCAAGATATACCTATTTCCAAAGGAGATTTTTGGAGTCTTTAACTTCATAAATCCGCTGCATCCAGTCTCGATGAAAATCATCATATTGAGACATTTTATGGCATTTGAGGTTCATCAGAATAACCTCATGTTTGTCTGCTATTTCTACTTCAGTACATCAGTAGGATAGTCCGCTAGTCAGTCAAGTCAGCAGTGGAATAGTTCCATGGCATTGATCATCCAACCATTGATTGGATCGTCTCTCGTGAGAAAAGACCATGATTTGAGCCTATCTATAGCTATAAGAGCACTAAATAAGTCCTAATCTTATACCCTAAACTTTCTGTTGTAGGTATTGAGCTTCGTCGACCGAGAATACCAGATCAGTCCATCAGGAAGACCACACAGAAGTCAGTAGTGGAATAACAGTCCCATGGCTCGGAAGAAAGATATAAGTAGTTGATGTTCTGTTCCGTTCCTCTTCTCTTGATCCCTTGGCTCAGGATGGTTCACTCGGTTCATGATTCCGCTGAGAAAGAACTACAATCAAAGTATGGGGAGGGATAAAGAATCACATTCCTCGAGATAGACATCAACCAAAGCAAGAAGCGAGAGAGTTGATCACAGACAAATCTAGTAGAGAAAGAGTTTGTCTTCGAGGACAAAGAGAGTCTAGAAAGAGTATAGTCTTCACTCACTCCATTAGATAACTCCCTCTCTGATTGACTTCATCAGGAATGTCCCCTGATGGTTGGTTCCTGTGTGTACTCTTTCTCTCGGTATGGTTCACCACATTCCAGTGCTCTTGAAACCTTTGCTCGGTAGGTCTTCGATACGGTTCTGCTTATCGATTCGATTCGACCCGATCGGATCACGGGATAACTTAGCCGAGCTTTCCTTAAAAAAATCCCTCTGCCTCAACCATTCATTCCAGTGATCTTTCATTAACCTCGACTCGGTACGGGCTCTCTCTGTTGATTTCCCTCGGCAGGAGAATAGCATAGCCCTATGGTGCATTCCTATGATCTTTTCACTTCTCTTTCAACTCATTCCAGTTATCTTTCACCCGTAGTGTCCTTCTTTCCCTGTGTATGAGAGTTTCAAGTAGTCAGTCTGATCCTTCTCTCTAGCTAGTGCCATTCCTTTTTCTCTTTCACCCAGCTCGGTATGGCTTGCTGGATACCTGGTATCGGTAGTAGCATCAGTCTTCCCCTTCTCTAGTGGATGAATCGTCGTTCAATTGATCAGACTATATAAGCATATGGGAATCAGCTATAGAATGGATTTCACTCATAGAAAGAGATCGGTAGTTGGATGTGATGAGAAGTAATAACCAAAGGGATCAGGATGAATCCCACAAGGTGTCTAATTCCTGCTTCTCTTGGTGCCCAATCCCAGTCACAAAGCTTCCCGAAATCATTGATTGAAATGTTCCTGAAAGAGAATCACCAAAGGAAGAAGGATGAATCCCACAAGGTGTCTCATTCCTTTCTTTCCTGGTTTGTTGGTCCAATTCCAGATATCGGAACAGAGACTGAAAACAGCAACCAGAGATCGAACTCCATAGTGGGAAATCCCGTGATTTGAGCCTAAAAGTATGGGATATCATAGGCTTCCCTTGGTTTGGCACGATTTCACTCAGTATGGTACGCTACGGTAAGGTATGATTCACTCGGTACGGTCAGGTTCGCTCAGTGTAGGTATCACCTTGATGCGCGTAGCTATTGCCTTGATCCCTTGGTCTGCTCGGGTCATTCCATTGATACACTGCTCACAGGTCAATACATTGATACGCTCACCGGGCTCGTCGTTAGGAAGAGGTGGGCTGAGAAGTTGAGGAATCATTCCCATAAGTGAAATGAATCTCTTCTCCTAGATCTTCTTTGTAGTCCAACTTGGTATATGTAAGAATTCATGTTGTCAGTATAAGCTGGAGTATACCCTATCTGATGGGTTAGTTAGGAAGACCACATAGAAGTCAGTAGTGTAAGATATCGAAATAGAGCTCCAAGCAACCAGGGCCCTATATTATTTAGGGGTCACTCACTATTCATATGGTGAGGGATTTCACATCGATAGTGAGAAAACCCCGGGAAATTCGCATCAAAATGGGATTTTAGCATTTGAGAATACCTCGTGACTTGATCCCAATTCCATACAAATTGGAGGAATCCCGATCAATCTCTCCTCAAAGTATGTGATATCTATCTTCCCCTTGGTTGGTTTGCTGCTCGGGTCTCGTTATTGAATAGATCAAGATGGTAGGGATAGATGAACTGACAATCCCACATTGATAGAAGAAAGGCAAAGAAAGGAGCTTTCGGTCATTGAAGTTCACCCTGACTGTCTTTTATAAACTCATTGTGATTGACAAAGACTATTGTACGATCAAGCGGCACCTTGTGGGTCAAGATTTCAAGGCATGTAGCGTATATAATATCATCAGAAAAAAGATCTATTATATACGCTACATGGCATAAGGCCTTTCAATCTCTCCCTTTAGGGACGAAGTCACTCACTCATTCCGATGGGTGAGGGATGGTGGGTCGAGCCCAACCCCCGATGTTATGGGAAAGAAAGATAGGAGGGAAGGCTTCTGGCGGCGAGAGGCTCCTTCCTTATTGGTATAGTTCCCAATTCCAACCATGGTGCCACAGGAGAGAAGCTTGGCAGGACAAAGCCGGTGGTTAGAAAGAAAGAGGGGGTTCAGGCTGGCCCACAGTTTCACGAACAATCCAATGAAGCAAGGTAACCCAAATGGACCGAGGGTGAAATAAGCTTTCGATAGTTGCTGTAAGGGTTATAACCTAGATTCGGTGAGTTATTGCAAAGTGAGTTACCGGTTAAACTAATCAACTACTCCTCAGCCTACAGGGGGTCTCTATTCTCAAATTGTTAACACGTGTAGGCTAGCTCTTGTGCGTCAGAACCCCCGTTACTGTAGTACCTTATAGAAGATTCCACGCCTGCCTTTCCCTTCCTCCCCAAACACCGCCCTCCCTGACCAAAACTAACTCAGTTCTTGAACTAATCCCCTTAGATCTTATGCTAAGCCCTCCATCCCTTCCTCTCAAACAAAAGACAGGGGATGTCAATCCTATAGGGATAGCTTCTAAGAATCAAACTCCTAGGAATAACCCTTTTTACAGGCCTACCTTCTCCTTTCTTTCCCCTGCTATCTTCTCATCTCAGCTGGTAGGTATCGAGCGAGGCTCAACCATAATTTGGCTCAATGTATTGACTGTATAAAAAAGATCTGGCCTAGTATTCACCAAGTACATAAAGGACCCAATCAATTGCCTGTGCCAAGTAGGATCAACTAACTCATTGTCTTCACTAAAAACGAAACTGAATATTTTGTACCATGGGTTAGTTCAAGGGCCCTATTATTATTTAGGGGTCACTCACTATTCATATGGTGAGGGTGCATAAGCACGCTCGACTTGTCCAGGAGAGGGTTTACACTCAAACATTTGAAATATCTAAAAAATATCCATAGAATACTTCCCTTGCCCAAGAAAGACTTCACCTTCACCTTGCCATACCTCTAGACCCCCAAAATAATACAAAAGACCATTGTCCTTCATATCAATTTCGTTGGCTAGTTTCTGTTTGCACCACACAATGAGCTTCTGAGAAAGAATCAAATCATAGGCGGCTAGCTTTTCAGATTGATTACTTTAGGTGCTTATGGGGTGGTGGGGCAGGCTTTCAAGATTGATTGATTCACTTGTCTCACCTCCAACAAGGAGTGATAACCCAAGCAAGTAATTCTAATCACTGGGGCTGCTAAACGATCCTAGCTCTTGAACCAATAGCTCGCTAACCCAACCAATAAGTAGTTCGTTCTCATCTGTCCAAGCTAGTTGTTCTCATCTGGGAAGTACAAGCAAGGAGTTCTGGGAAGAATTGACTGAAGCCAGTATCATCCGGCCAACCTTGTTCTGGTAATCTATCCTTGCCTTGGGATAATCTATAGGAAGGAAAGGGAAAATCTGGTTGAGTCGTTTCGTTCTTCGTTCGGTATATTAGTCCCGAAGCGAAGGGCGTTGAGGTGGTATTCGTTTCGTTTAAGAAGTCCCGAAGGGCGTTGAGGTGGTTGGTCTTTATATAAGCTCCCTAAAAGGGCCATATCTATCTATTTATATAAGATATCCCACCATTAGGTGTAGCAAGGGTAGGTCTCGTACCTATAAGAATATGTCTCGTATTCTCCCTCGGGGTTCTAAATCTGTCGATTACGAGTCATAGTCACGTGAAACCATAAGCTTTCTCGCCCTCGCTAACCCCGGAGTCAGCGTGATCGAGCTAGAGCCAGCCTTAATGGGAGGGAGTTCTATCCAGCCCTTGCTTCTGGTTCAGCAAGCAAAGGTGTTGAGATAAGGTGGTGGAGATAGCAGTCTAGAGATAGAGGCAGGGAGGCAAGTTCACGCTCCAATGATCAAAATAAGGGGATGACATGGAAGTGAGGGGGGATACTTGAGATGGAGTGAATGAGATGGAAAACAACGAAGCTTGGTTCTATCTTAGTCAAGGGATCTATAGGTGCACGGGCAGTAAATAAAGGTGGGGTGCGGCAAATCGAACTATTCTATATACGTGATTTTCTTCATTCCATTCTTCCTCTCCCTTTGATCGAGAGGCACTTGAGCTCGGTCTTATTCTGGTTTCATAAGGAGACCTACCATAGGAAGGATCAAGGATAGAGCGAGCCTACCTATCTTGAGGTACAGTCTATTATGAAAAGAAAAGGGTAAGTGGTTTCATAGGGTTTGTTTCGCAGCCTACCTATCTTGACACTCTACTAAAGAAATTCTTCATAGATGATACGTTGGGTAATGTTCTGATTTTTGGTCTCCAGGGTTTTCAATGTTATTCCCTAAGCGCTATAAATAAAAGAAATATCTGGTGGTATAAAGTCCAAGTATAAAGCTCCTCTATCTGGTCTCAAGCTTGAACATTAGGGTATCCTTTCCAAAGAAATAGTTTATCCCTATGCAAGGTATACAAAGATGAAATCCCTATCAAAGCTTTCACATACTCTTTCTCATAGCCAACTCTCCTAATCTCCTCTCTGTGAGAAACCCCAAATAATAGGTAAGTCGTCCCTCCTCTAGACAAGTCACAATGAATGCAAGTAACAATCTGAAAAGAAGTAATCTATTTCCATCTCTCCGGGCTAGACTTTCCACCATCTTTGATCCGGGATCAAGGGTCTAAAGAAAGAACCTCTGGTCTATCCGAGCTCTAATCCAATATCTAAGGTAAGCTCATAAAGTACAAGCCAATCAAAGAATTCCCTTCCCTCAAGCGTAGGTAAACAACCCGAAGGGTACATTGGTAACTAGAGGAGTAGGTAATGAAAAGTCTCTAGGTAGGTAAATCCAGTATAGAGGTAGGCAATTCCCTCATGATTTCTTTGGGCCATGGATAGCACCACCCAATTTGTTAATTGAAATTGAGGGGAATGTTTTAATGCTTTGATGGGGCCCGATCTGAAAGGCAAGTCATAAGGCAGAGTTACGAGCATGTATGTAGGCAAGTCATAAGGCCAGTAACCTCTTTGTGATCCATATAGATATTGGCCAGAGAAATGGGGTTCATAGATGGGAGATAGGAGCTGCTACTGGACGGAGCTACTTTCCAAAGAGATGGGACCAACTATGCCTACCACGCTAATGCTTGGGCTCGGCCTCCGGAGGACACATTAGTAATAAAAGAAATATCAGGGATAGGTATTGAGAAAGATAGAGATACAGAGAGGGAGACTGAACCATGTCAGCAAGCAAGTTCCACAGCCCTGCTTTCCCCAACCCAGAAGGTAGCACCCAACTCCACTGATTGGATGTGCTAGATTGATTAGATGTGATTTAGATGACAGTCACTTTCCCCAACCCGAGAAAGAAGGAGAAAGAAGGATCACGTATGAAGGCGAACGTAGACAGAAGTGCAAGGCACCCTAGTGATATTCTTTCCTTGTATTGAATATCCCAAGCCGGCAAGACTCTGAGGACAGAGAAATGAAGCAATCCACGTATGTATGCGGAAGGTCCTGAACCGGAAGGTAGCCGTATCCATCTTGCTTGGCGTATCCATCTTACTTGCCGTATTGTTCCCGTCACCCGATAGCATTCTCGTCACCCGTTTCCGATTGATTGGCACCCACCATAATGACAGAGAATATATGCAAGCCCAAAAAGAGAATATAATAAAGCCTTAGTAGAAGGGAGAACCCAGCGACAGTAGAAGGGAGTAGAAGTCATCAGGCAAGGGAACAGAAGGGATAAGTGTTAGAACGGAGGGGTTTTGAATGGAATGGCCCGATCAAAAAGAGAACTTCCTAGCGTGTTTTACCGAATGAAAATGGTAATTCTGACTAAGGAACTGCGATAAGGAGGTGGGTATTCACTGCGAGAGGTAAAGTCGGGTTTATGCCTAGCGAACTGCAATGAAATCAGCGGTCTTTTTGTCTGCATAAGGTGGGTGCGAGCTCTCGTCTCATTCGTGGGTGGGCATCGATCTCCCAATGGATCTATCTCCAAATCGATCTCTTAGTGGGCATCGATCTATCATACTATTTGTACTTACTTCCACTAGTGTGTAAAGGCTCTATCTACTCAAGCACGGATAATCACCTACCTATTCTCGGTTGGTGGCTCTATCTACCCAAGCACAGGAATGTGTCGAATGTCACTGAATGTTTGGTGTGTGCAATGAAAGGGACTTGAACTGATCTATAGTCATTCATTAACTACTTGGGACCTTCACCCGCCTACTCTAGATTTGTTATTGAACTGTCCATCGAGGATCCGTAAGCAGGCATCGACTGATAAGGAGAGGACAGACAGGGGCTCGACTGATAAGGAGAGGACCGACAGGGGCTCAACTGATAAGGAGAGGAGGTACGCAATTGTGCTTGTCCTTTTAGGGCAAGGAACTACGAGGCCTGACAGAAGGAGGGCGAGGAGGCTTGCCAACGATGTCACGCTTACTAGTTAGCGGTATAGTAACGCTTTAGCGAGATAGTAATGTTACTAGTTAGATTTATTGATTGGAAGGAAGTCTTATCGAGGGCTATGCATTGATGACTGATGTTAGCCATTCGTGGGCCTTGTCTTCAGCCTGTTCGCTAGCCTACCTACCTCTTTTGCGCATTATCTCTTGCCTAAACTCACTGCTCATTTCTAGGAAGCCAGCGTAGGTGTTGGCACCGTTATATAGTCATTTCTCTTGAAGCATGAAGCCCTCCGGGGTCCGGGCTCAAGGAACCATTCGTTCATACAGTCATTCGTACAGTCACTCGTGCTTTAGAAAGTCATTCCAGTGTCTATAGTCCAGGGTCTATGGTATTTCTATAATCCAGTTTCTATAGTCCAGTGTATATTGTAAAGCCAGTCATTCCATCCAGTGTCTCTTGTGTGCTTACTTACTGACTAGTGTGCGAATGAAGGCTCTCTTGTGCTATTGCCTACCATCAAAGACCTTAAAGGGGGGAAAAAGTGGTGATCAAACGCACGCAAATGACAATTGAAGTGGTTGGGTGGGTGAGTGGGGACCTTAACCCGCCTATCACTCACTACTTCCCTCAATTATAAGTAACTGGTATGTCTACACTTTATGGTGCGGGAACTTTCTGAACTGATTAGTGAGCTTACTTTCTGAGTTGATTAGTGATCCTACTTTCTGAACTGATTAGTGAGTAGAGCTTATTTATGAGCTTATTTATGCGCTGATGAGTGAGGAGGCTTTCCAACTTGTATACATTCATTTATATAAAAAAGAAGCAGGACAATCAGATAACAAATAAGTAGACCCATACAACTAATTCTTTTTGATTGATTGGAAGGTGCGAAGCTGCTTGTCCCTCCGGGGGCAAGGAAAACCATGAGGCTCTCAAGGGTGAGGCCCAAGTTGAACCCATTGCTAATTCTCTTTGGGGAAAGGAACGGGGAACGGCACTGTGTAGGCTGCTTGGGGAACGGCACGGCTGTGAGGCTGCCTCTTGAACCATTGTCAAAGCCCTACTCACCAAGGAAAGACTGAGACCAATGATAAGTCACTCAGCTTTGTCAAAGCCCTATTGAACTATTGAAATCCCTATTTCAAGCCTACTCTTTACTCGCCTACTCTTGCCTACCCGCTTGAACGCCTACTATTGCCTACTTAAAGCCCTATTGAAACCCTGTTGATAACACCCGTTTATTACCTGTTCATGCATGACCTGTTTATTACCTGTGTCTACAGTCATTGGTCGCATCCATTTTCCTCTCCCGCTGGTCGAG
>APFE030369485.1:27703-200446 GCA_000404065.3 Pinus taeda
ATACAACTCAAGTACCATTTCATACGATCAGTGTTGGAAGATGGACAGTTGAAGCTGGAAAAGATACACACTAGCCAGAATCCTGTAGATATGCTAACAAAAGTTGTAACCACGGAGAAACTAAGAACATGCTCAGTCTCAATTGGTCTTCAAGGATGACGATGAAGATGAGAAACAGCCAGGTCCAAAAGAGGAGTCATTGTCCAGCAAATGAAGCAGCGATGGAGTTGCTACAATCATTCTCCAAGTGGGAGATTGTTGCGTGTGGAGCATGATTGTTCAGAGGTCTTTGTTTCAGACGGATTTATACCCCAGGAAGTTTGTACACCCCTCCACGCAGGGGGGACTTGTCCCCCTCGCGGGGGGCCGATCCCCCCCGGCTGGGGGGTCTGAGGGCTACCGGTCCCCCAGCGAGGGTTCGGGGGCAGCGCCCCCGAAGATAAAAACAGATGTAAATTTGCCATGTAAAAGTATAGTAATTTCTAGTCAATATGGGCCGTTCATTAGGTGAATGATCTGATGGTAGAACTTATGTTTAGTTTAGGGTTTTTTGCCCTAGAAGGCAATCCCTCTCTTTGTATGAGGGAATTGTATTTGAGGCTGTGATAGATGTGTATTCTAGATGTGTGAGCGGAAAACAGAGAGGTGAGACTGTGAGAGAAAACAGAGGATATTACAGCGGATTTGCTGTAGGTTGTGTCTCTTCATTTTGCTGGATAATAGAAAGGAAGCACTGGCTATTCAGGGTGGACGTAGCCCAAACTGGGTGAACCACGTATATCTGTGTCTCTCTTGTTTTATGCGTTTTCTGTGTTTATATTTCTACAATATTTTATGTGTTCCATTGCTCTGTAATATATAATTTTCTAACAGAAGGTGACTTGGTCCTTTTTTATGATCAAGCCAACGATAAATTGGGAGTAGGAAAGTTTGAACCCATGTGGCATGGGCCCTACATCATGAAGCGTGTCTTATAGAAAGGTGCATATGAGATATGTGATTATGAGGGAAATGCATTGTCACAACCCTGTAATGGGTTGTATCTCAAAAAGTATTATGTGTGAAATTCATGTAATAACTTTTGTACATTAGTATGTTAATTCATTACTGTGAATTTTTTTATTTTTGGTGTGTTTTTTTCTTTGCAGACATATGTTTTTCTGCTTACCCCATTTTCCACTCGATTTGCAGATGTCATCAGGTCATTACGTTGATTTTGCTAATGGTGCTTGTTGTAACACACAAAACCTCTCTTCCATAGAATGGGTACTCTATGACCCTAATGGTGAGCTAATTAACTTACAAGGTATTTGCCTTGGTTGAACAACCAATAATATTGCTAAATATAGTGCAGTTATTGAACTCTTTTCAGAAAATGTTGCTCTTGGCATTAGGGATTTAGTTTTCAAGTTGGATTTGCAACTCATTGTGTTACAATTAAACAATCATTACTCAATGAGAAATCCACAAATATTGCATATGTATCTACATGTTAGATTGTTGGAAAGAAATTTTGATTACATTACATATCAGCATATTCCATGTAATTTAAATAAATTAACCGATGCATTAGCAAATCTTATTCTTGATAGACATTTGCATCATTTATAAAATTGAATCATGTTATGAACACATAAGTAGAAATAAAACATGCATATATATATATATATATATATATATATAATAATATAGATAAATATATATATATTATATAATAATATATAACATATACATATATACACACACACACATAGATATGTGTGTGTGTGTGTATATATATCATGTATGTTGGAGTGTTTGCATCAAAATGTCAAAAAATAGAGTTTTCTGGGACACTTTGTTTTCAAAGCCAACAAAATGTGTAAAAGACTAGATAAACTATCAAATTGCATGATGCTCATGATGGCACCAGACCGCTCTGATTGCCTGGCCTAATAGCCAACACAATCTCACAGAGACTCCCACAGTGTGTCTCTGCCAATGCAGTGGACCATCTTCGATAGTGGCATAATCTAGAACTCCTCTGGTTATTACCTCCAGATTGCGCTCCATCTTAGCCAACGAGTCAGACCCTTCCTCGTAGTCCACACCCACTGTCAGATGAAAAGCTCGCCATGTTATTGGCAAAATGCATGGTGGTCTCTCTGGTCCCACATCTACACATTTATCATAAGTTGAGTCTCAGTTTACACTTTTATAAAAAATCATAAAACTTGAAAAAATCCAAAAAACAAGTTTTTACCTACATCGGTCCATTGTTCGCCTGGTGGCAGAGGTAGATCTAGATGGTTGGTTGTCACTTCATGTTTTCCAAAAGACCTCCACACTAGTTAATGACAATGGGGGTCAAATATGCGATAGCATATTGGAACTGCAACTTTGAATCCTCATGCAAGGCTTGCATGCTAGATACACATGCCATGGTGAACAAAATTGTTCTCAAGATGAGGTTGTTGGTGATTGTTGCTATCTTCACCTTACCTCCATTGGTTATTTCAGCACCAAGACAATATGTCTTGACTAGACACCTGGTACTCTCACCTCCTTGGTGAGACCTAAAGAGTTGAACTGCTTCTCCTCAATGGGAAAATCCCGTGATGAATAGATGTTCATTCCCTTAGTTTCCGATTCTTTTCCTTTTATGATGAAGATCTTTGATCGACATCCCAAAGGCTAATCAGATAAGGTAGTAATTCCACATGAGCCCTCAACCCTATGGCCCTAAAGAATTTTAGCAGTCCACAATCCCTCAGAGTGTTTATACATGCTGGATCCTTAGATTCTTGGAAGTCTTTGGCCTCATGGCCTCTTTCTTTCCACTCCAAGACCATATTCTCTTACAAAAAAACATTTAAACACTTATTAATGCTTTTTACATGAATCAAAACCAACATTTTTTTCTTAAAAGAGAGTTTTATATCTCAAGAAATCGTTGTCGACGCCATTGCGCGAGCCTTTAGACTCGAGCACGACCATCGCAGGTCCAATGACCATACCTACAATGGTCGTTGGTGCCCTAAAATTTTAAAATCCTCCTTTCTAGCATAAAACTTACCGTTTAAAATGCATAAAAAAGTAATGAAATGCAAGAGTAGGGATGAGGCTCTTACCTATCGTAGACGGATCATGAAACGGTACCCTAGATCTCTCGTAGTAACCAATTGAAAATTAAGAGAATTAGGGCACAAAAAGCACTTTCAAAGCTCAATTTGGTAAAATGGTAAAAAAATGAAATTACTTTTACCTATTTATAAGTTTTTAAAGTCATTTTGTCAAATATTTTCTCTCAATATCGGTGATTGGTGTGTTTCTTGTGCAGTTACAAGTGCCTTCAATGTGAACAATGATCATTATTGATCAATTTTGGGAGTTTTATTTTATCTTTTTTTTCAGAATCATTAAATAAACGAAAAAGGAACCCCCCTGGAGTCATCTTTCAACTCTTTTCTGACTCTCGAAAATTGAAAATATTGCTGAGTACTTATCATTTTGAACTCATTAAAGTAAATGAATCGACATCAAATCAGTATACATTTACCCCTTTTTCGGGCTGAGAATGACTATTTATGAAAAAGGTACACCTTGGTCGACATGGTCAAGAGGTTCCCTCAAATATTGTTTTCTACCTTTTCGGGTTTAAAGGGAAAATTACAAAAAGGGACATGATGGAGTTTTTTTTCCGTTTCTTTTTCAAGCTCTCTAAATACGAAAAAGATACCAAGCTATTCTTAAGTCAGGCTGATTAAAACTTTGAGACGAAAGACTTGTCACCATGATGAGACCGAGGTCCTCCTTCCTAGGTCTCGTAAAACTTACTAGGATGGATTCATTCGAAGAATGAACTTACATAACAAGAATATGCTATTCTCTTCAAGCTTGTGATAAAAATAATTGGGGTACTCACTAGAAATAGCGGGAAAAATGAAGATGAGACATCCTTTGTATAGGCGACATGTCTCTCTTGAACGTGACACTCTTTTGCTCTAGTGTAGGTTTTGGGATATCCTCATTCAGTCACTTGTCCTCCTGGGTTTGGGTGATCCATTTTTCCTCTCATTTGACTATTCCACACTGCCATCATGACCTTTAGTCCCATGTTGAGTTAGATGCTACCAGACTCTGGAGTCCTATCACCAATATGTTCAAGAGAAGTCCAATCTATAGTTATTTACCTATACATTGTTTGAGTCATTGCTACAGTCCTGAATATTATTCCACTTTATTCCTTGTTTCATGTCAATGATGGGGGGATTCATTATTGCCCTCTTGCGATGGGTCACTTCTTTTCGACTTCAACTCATTATCTAGGAAGATGAATTAGGAACTCCGTTTTAGTAGCTTAGAGCTGGCATGCTCTAATGGTTAGTTCTTCGCATCCAACGACAATTCTTCATTATTGGCTTTCGATCGGGTGATTCCATGAGTGTTTGACCTCAACTTCATTATCAAATTTACAGATTGTACTTTTGTACCTTGAGAGCCATTGTCATTATTGGTGGTTTCTCTTGTACCTACTAACGGTCCACATCATTGGCCGGTAATCAGGTGGTTTTCTAGCGTGTTCGACTTCAACACTTCAGTTCACATGTTAGAATTTGTACATTGATCAGGTTGGGGTGGAGTGCAAGACCCTAAGTCTTGTCTATTATGACAAAGGCTGCATGGAGTTATATGTAATTCATGATTGTACACATGTTTCTACTATACAGATGGCTATGACCATACTGTGAGACTTTATATTTATGATGATTCTTGTTATCTGGATGGTTGTGCCCATACCATGGATCTCTTATCTAGTCTTCATCATCCAGATGGTTGCATCCATGTCGTGGATTCATGTCTTGATCTCAGATTTGTATATGTATATGCGTAATTGATTTTTAGGTCTCGTGAAAGTGTGTGTCCTCGTCTTTGCCAAAAGCTCATAAAGCATCTCAGCCATCACTCCTTGTTCTGCCTTCATGCTTTAGGGGGAATCTGTTACACAATATTTTGTCATGCCTCCCACACTTCTCTATGACATATCCTGAAGTGCCTGAAACATGATCATTATATAGTATACTCATCCATGTATATTGCTCAGATCCCTCCTTTAAATTTTCTTGGAAAATATATGGAGCTTTCCCTGAAGAAATAACTCTCAAAACCCTAAAATGAGGGTCATTGCCCTTATGAAGCTCAAACAACGATGATTGCCTGTCACATTGTGTTAAGCCAACGATGGCATCTCTCTATTCCCTTTCATACCTGTGATGGTCTCAGAAAGGAAGTTTTCCCAAAGAGGATGAGAAGTTTCATGATCTATAAGCTTCTAGAGCCGCAAGCTGGAGGTGGTTTCGCATAGATGAGATCGAATCCTCGTAATTTGACCTCTTAGTCTCTCATCCCTATGAGCTACCTCCTTGAGATGTGGGCCTAATCCTATATTTGGAGGAGTCCTAACTCCCTCTCTCAGCCTACAAATTACTCCTCTCCCATTCCCAAATGGTTGATCTATGTCCATTTTCACCCCTATGCTAAGCTTGTGCTTAGAGGCTATTCATTAGACTTGGATAAGGAGTGTTTGGAGAGTTTCTTGGCTTGGACTTGGATTACCACTCAAGGAGAGCCTTTCAACATCAAGGCTATGGTTGTAAGCTTCCCTTTATTCTTTAAATAACAATACAATTGTTGGTTCATCTTCCCAAAATATATATGTTCATGTATGTATTGGATTGACATTACTTGATCAACTAAGTAGGTTATTGTTGGGTTTTCTATTGGTTTTGGCATTCTTTTTTGTCTCTTGATCACTTGTGCAGGTACATAAGCATTGAAAGAAGTAGGAACAAGTCTATGACACAAGTGGTTCAAGGATCTTAACAAAGGAAATCAGAATAGCATCAGAGCAAGGTAGGCCATCTCTCTTGTTATCCTTTTCAATTATGATCTAGGAAGATGTCTAGTTGATTGTCACTTTAGTTGATATACCCACTCATTGGGCTATGGGGATCATCTCTGTCCAAAGATAGGATTAACCTTATCAACAGAGGCAAAGAGGCAACAACGCGACAAGAGAAACACGCAAAGGCAGAAAGAGAAAAAAATAATGGAGGAAACAGAGAAGGAGTTGCATGAGTTGAAGGAGCAACTCCGGAAGGAACAGGAGCTGTGGAGATAGGAAAAGGAAGTGCAACAAGAACAGGTACAATAGGGGGCACAACTTGTACAAATAGATGAAATTGCACCTGTACATATAGTAGAATCATCAAAATTGTTGGCATAAGCTAGACGGGGTGAACCATCAAATGAGAAGGACTTCGCTCAAGAGATAGAGAAAGAACTTGAATAGATGGATACAGATATGGGGCAACAGGATTTATAACAAGACATCGACCTCATGCCTCACCACCGAGAGGTTGATCCACCAAATTCACCACATCCAGAAGAGGAGCAAGTCCCAAGAGACCAAGGAAACATTGAGATCCTTAGAGATCAACCAAAAGGAGAGATGCACAACATCTCATTCAATGAGTCCCAACATAGAGTTGTACAATCTCGTAGAGTGTCAACTCTAGATGATCATACATCTCCTACACAATTTGAGGAATGAGTGATCGTGTCTGACATGCGCAAACATCCAACAACATTGGTCGATGCTACCAGAGCATATGTCGAAACCACTAGCTCGAGTGTTCACTTCCTGATAGCTGAGAACGAGCGAATGGCTAAGGGGCTATAGATGGCGAAGCAAGGAGGAGAATTGGTTACAACATTCTCCTGAGCAGAATTGAAGAAGGAAATATTGGATGAAGTATTTTCCATGAACACAGTCATGCAGGCATTGTATTCCAACTTTGGTACCATGCATAAGGCATTTGTCCATCTCAATGGTTGGCAACAACAATGTGCTAGGAGAGCACATATCTTGTCAAACGTGCATGCTATTGTTGATTACATGAAAATATGGAGAATGAGATACAAGGGAGCCTTGTTACACTTGCCTAAGATGTTGAAGCCCAGAGCAGTCGAGCTGAAGGCACACATCCAGACTCAGATTCGAAACTATGAAGATCTCTCGCAGGTCATCACTAGTCTACATGCTTCCCATGCATGTTTATTCAAGAGTATGGATGTTGTTGTGAGCACACATGCGATCCCATCTATTGGCACACTCACCTAGGTAAAGACATTGGCACAGGTTCAAGTGGAGCTTGAATCGTACTTTGACGAGTTGATGCACATAACCACTAGCCCAGACTTGTCAATCAATGCAGAAATCATGCACAAGTATGCAGCTAGTACGAACACACTCAAGAAAATGATGTGCATGCTATCAGACAAGTTGGACAAAGGAGCCCAAGCAGTGTACCTAGATGCTATGGAGGCAAGAGTTCATTTCCAGAAAGATGTCACCTTAGAGTACATGGACACCACCGCAGACTACCGAGCTTGGCATTAGTGATCCTAACTTAAACAGGAATGCAACAATTTATAGATATAATCATAAACAAAGTGATGATGAAGAAAAACACTTCATTTCATTAATGGAAAAATACTGAACTATGCTTACAAATAGAATGGAAATAAGATAGCTTGGGCGATGTTAGCTTATCTATGAGGAGAATTGTGGCAGATACATGCCTTTGAACTGTGTTATAATGAGGCTCAAAGGCCTATTTATTATTGGGAAATAATGGAAAACCCTAAACATCCAAAAACCTAACCCTAGGAGATGAAGCGCCAAAACTATGGGCCCAGTTTGGGTAAATTGGTACATCAACTTCCCGGGGTTGTAAATTTGGCATACAATCTCTGTTTCGCTATCATAATAACTCATTTCAAAGATCTCAAAGAGAAGGCCGAAAGCAAATAAGCAAGTCAATTTGTAACACTTCTAGTTTCTCTTTTTTACCTAAAAATGTTGTTTAGGGCCTCAAAACGGCTCTAGAAGTTCAAGACCTAAACAACTGCCAAAAATAGTAAACTATGCTATAATTAAGGAAGCCAAAAAACTGAAAGAGACAGTGTTGGGGGTCCAAGTGGAATAGGCAAGTGCCCACCAATATCCACCTAGATCAATTAGTTCACTACTATTGACCACCAAGAGGATGTCGAAGAGTTGGTTTTCCAACAGTTGTCCGAGTCATAGTGATGTCTTGCATGGCTTGTTCAAGCCATTTTGTCTCACATGGGTACATGTGCATTGTAATGTAAAGTCTTATCAATTGTAAGTTCAAGTGTTGATAGTTGGATGTAATAGTCATAGAGTAGATGAAGAGTCATGAGGGTAGATGAACTGTCACGAAGGGGAATGTCAAGGGCCACCCCACCCTTTGCTATATATAGTCCCTCATAACTCATTGTATAGGCTTTTGGTTAGCCAAGCTTCCAATAGGAGTATCTTAGAGAAAGCTTGGACAATATTGTAACGAGCCTTAGCTTCTCCACTGCGCAAAGCTAGCATATCTATTTGGAGGAGAAAGTGGTCATGATTGTAACATTCTGCTATCAAAACTAGTGGTTGGACATGGATGTATTGTATGATTGGAACTTACACTTCTTAATATAACAGAGTCAACATTTTTCATGCATATATCGTATTGTATTTCAGCTATCTTTTTTACTCTAAATGATATATGTATATGTTTTCTTATGCATGCATGTGTAGCTATTTTATGTATATGTATGTATGAATCTTTCTGAAATGTGTTGTTGGTTCAACCATCACTTTGGACTGCTAGCTTAATTACCTTCCATGTTTTGATGCATCTTTGCTCGTGTGTTCCCTTCTTAATTGCGTTCTTTCAAAGGTTTCCAAGGGGCGCACTCACCTCACCCTCCATGTGTTAGAACCACTCATGCACCTTCCATGACTTACTACATATGTCACACCCTTGCTACCAACAGGGACATCTTACTTGCCTCTGTGCGAAACCGCGGTCAAGGCATTACCGTACGACTCACTGTTGGGACTCCTACAGCAAACGATCTAAGGTCTAATTGGGACTTCTTACTAGGTAGATCCCATGACATGTTGGTGGGTCCAACACTGTCAACAGGACTATATTTTTTTTGGCATACTTGTCCTCTATTGTTAAAGCTTGAGTTGGTTGAATTCATAATGTTTTTTTTGGTTCGAAAGTTGGTGTGTTATAATCTCACAGATCAGAGTTTGTGTTGTAGTTTATATCTGAGGTTTTTCTAAGTGATGACAGGGGTAACTATTTGTATTGCATGGCTACTTGCTTCTTGTCAGTGTTGATAGCATATTTCTTGAAGTTGTAGACATTAGGGACTCATATTGAGAAGTTATATTGGTTGCCATGATATGGCTACTAGTTAAGATAAATGTTGCAACATGTTTTTTTTTATGACAGAGTGAGAGTATGAAATTGTTGAGATGTTGTTATGATAGGGCTACATGAGAATTAGAGTATTGATATGTTTCTGAGGTTGATATAGATAATTTGTTGATGAAAAAGTGAGTATGCTTCTAAACGAATAAGAGATTTGTTGAACTATTTATATTGATTTTGAAGTTTTTGCTAAAAGGGAGTGGATCTAGTTTGAAAATAGATGAAAGGAATGTCCACATTGACTTGGGGGTTAGTGCCTCCAACTAGTTGGTGCCAACAAATTGATATGAGTGAGTAGGTGATTCTTGTTGGTGGGTGCTAGAAAAACAATGTGGGGGAGTGAGTGTTTCCTTCTAGTGGGTACCTGTGAAACAATGCAAGGGAATGGGTGCTTCTAGTTTGTGCATGCTAGAAAAACAGTACAAGGGAATGGGTGCTTCCAGCTTGTGCGTGCTAGAAAAATAATACAAGGGAATGGGTGCTTCCTATTGGTGCGTTTCAACGAAATAGTGTAAGGGAGTTGGTGTTTCCTGCTAGTGGGTGTTAGTGAAACAAAGCAAGGGATTGGGTTATTCCTACTAGTGGGTTCCAACAAAAAAAGTGTAAGGGAGTCAATGCTTCCTACTGGTCGTTTCTAGTGAACAAATATAAAAAAAAAAAAAAAAAAAAAAAAAAAAAAAAAATTAAGAAGAGAAGAAGAAGAATAATGGTGGTTTTTCTCCCTTTATGGATTTCCATCTAAAATATATGTGTTCTTGTGTATAATGTTTATGACTTTCTTGATAATGCATATATAAATGAATGGTGAATGTAAATGAAATATAAATATGTAATGATTTCTAAAATATTGATTCATCCCCCACCCAATGTTTCCAACAATTGGAATCAAAGCAGGTCCTTTAGGATTATTTTAACAATTGGAAGGAGACCTAATGAATTATGGAAAATAAAAGGAAGAAAGAGAAGCACACATATTAGAAGAAGAAGGAAATTCATATGAAGTACCGTGACTATGCAAGTAATGTATCATAGGTAGTGGTAATATCAACTGTTGTCAGAAAGGGACAATCAGATACAAAACAATTCATGGATCATCAAAGTGTGTTTTTTCTCAATGATGCAAACTATCATGTATGGAAATAAATAATGAAATCTAGACTAGTATCTCATGGATATGACATTTGGAATTTAGTGTGTAATGGTTATACTATAAATATCCCATCAAGTCACGAATTGCAGAAGAATGATCAGGCTATGAAGCATTTTTTTACAGTCTATGTGATTCAGAATTTGAGAATATTACGCATTATGAAACTAAAAAGGACAAACATAAAACTATGAAGGATGTGTGAGACAAGTTGCAATCCCTCCATGAAGGAAATAACAATGAAATAAATGAAGTTCAATCACCAGGTAAGATTTTATGTAAGAAGGTACAAATCTTGCTTCTTCCCACTCTAACCATCAAGAGCATAGGAATGAGGAAACATTAAATTTATCTAAAGAAGAAAATCATAGTCTATCAGAAGATGAGTGTGGCCATGAAAAATAATTTATTCCTTTCATGTTAGATGGTGTTTTAGATTTAGAATAAGGAAGGTTAGAAAAGGAGTTTGATTTTAGAAGGAAATTAGCCTCTACCTTGGAAAATAGTAAGAGTTTCAAGGAGATATTGTAGATATATGAGAACAAGGATCAAGATGTAGATGAATTAAATAAGACTATAATAGTACTACAAGACCAACAAGAATAATTTAAAAAAACCAATGAAGTAGTGACTTGAAAACTTAATGAAAAAGAAAGTCATTGTGAGATACTTGAAGTTGAAATCATCTCTCTAAGGACTAATCTAAGAATATCAATGAACTTAAACAAGAAATTATCAGGTTGAAAACCCATTTAGAAGAAGCATGGATAATTGAAGAAGTAATAAGAAACTAGCTATAGGAAAGAGAAGATCGTTGTGAGAGTTTAGGAGATGATGTTATTTTGTTAAAGAGTGATATAGAATAAAATAAAAAATAGTTGAAATTTCAAGACAATACCAAGATCTTGGATAATCTCCTCAGTTTCCAAAGATCTCTCTCCATTAATATAGGTCTTGGATTTCATGAAGCAACTAAGGGAGAATCCAACTCACGGACACGTACAAGCTCTCTAGAAGGAAACAAGGCAACATTTGATGTCCTTGGTAAAGACATAATAGTATTAGAATACAAAAAAATAATAATGGGATCAACAATAAAGGAAGCAAGCAACAAAATAAGTAGGCAAGAAAAGTGAATTTATCCAAAGAATGATTTTCTCCCATGGATGAGTATGGAAAAATACAAGCTTCCAAAGGATGAAAAAATTTAATTTTTTCCTTTGGTGGATGATGTTGAGTTCTTTATTAGACATAACTTTGGACACGTTGTAGCTGATTGTAGAAGTAGATTGTTCATACCTTATAATCAAATCATGCAACAAAAGAAGATCCCTCAAGCAAGCAGTTAAGGAAGAATACTCCCCACAAGAAATCATATGTTCCCAGGTATACAACTATCTTTCATGACTATTGTTTTTATTGTAATTTATTTGGTCACAAGGCTATAGAATGCAATGGAAATGAAGGGAATATGAAGCATAAATCATATAGGTACAATATTTTTAGGAGACACAATTCTTTTTCCCCCTTCTCTGGTCACATAAGATGTTATGCATGCAATAATATTAGACACATCACAAAGGATTGTAGGAGTAAGTTAATGAGTTCTTTAAGACAATTCAAATAGTATAAATATCCTACTTAGAATGGGCAACTAATCAAGGAATCAAAGGATGATCCATTTAACAAGTAGCTAGAAGAAGATGCTTTTATTATAAGTCAACATTATGGAGGAACAATGAAGAACAACAAGTGAAGTGCAACCTAGTACCATGTGTGCTAGAAGAAGATGATCACTAGTACATAGATAGTGGATGTTCTCATCATATGACTGGAGATAAGAGAAAATTTATCTCTTTAAGGAAAACCAAAGGTGTTAATGTTATTCTTGGAAACAATCCACCAACCACGATGATAGGAAAATCTAGAGCCAACCTTGATGTTAAAAATTCAAATGTTGAGAATGTCTTATTGGTTGAAGGGTTAAAGCACAACATCCTAAGAGTGGGTCAAATGATTGATAGAGGACATGTAGTCATATTCACTTCAAGAGGATGCAAAATTATAAAAGAATATATGAGAAAGCTAATAACAAAAGGAATCAGAACTTAAGATAAAGTACATGTGTTGAAGACAAGTAAAGGAAGAAATAAGAGATTGAAGAAAATCTCTTCTTCAGATTCTGAAAAATGGAAGTAAGGTTCATCTGCAGTTCATTAGTTCTCAATATATTCACAAGGTGCAATGTAGAAGACAAAGAGAATAAATATTGGCATATTCTTAAGGGAAGTATAATACAAAGTCCCAAGTTATACGAGGAAGAGAATAACCTTTGAAGATGAAGTTGTAGTATGGTAAAGCTATAAATATTCAGTTAAGTCCACAGGAATAACTCTCAAAAGGAAGTAATTAAGGAAGATGTTAGCTAGCATGGAAAATCGCATGATGACAAGAGATGGATGAGAAATTTAGAGTATCCCACATGCTCAGGGGGAGAATACCCAACAAAATACTAGATCAACAAATATAAATATAATTGTTTGGAATTGTTGGTGTTGAGGTCGCTTTGTTTTTGTAGATACCACAAAATTTAGAAGAAGGAATTATGGTTTCTAATGATTAATTTGCAGGTGGGTTCTCTAGCCATTGTTAACCCTAAAATTGATGTCATAAAGGGAGTTTTTATTTTAAGCAAGTGCCACATGAAATAACAACAGGTGGACTAGCCACAATTTCTTTTCCCGTAGGAAAGAACTGATTTGATCAACCCCGAAGGGGATCAAGCCCTGCGGCCTACTAGCTGAGCCTAACCCCAAGGACGTCAGGGAGAATTGATCCTATGACCTCCCAATCAGCGAGGTACTTTAACAATGGGGATTCGACCGGTTGAGCTAACCCTTGAGGCTGACCAGCCAAAATTATTAGCAAGAAAAGGATTTAACAAATTATATTTTTGCAGACAGTCTTAGTACTTGAAGGTGTCCTGGGATTGCAATGGAAGATTCCAATATGATTTCCTTTTTCCATTGATGTAAAAGGGGGAGAGGGAGAAATCACCCACAAATATGATTTTAATAGGTGGTGAAGTAGTTGTTGGTTTCCATCAATGCCAAAGGGGGGTATTTTTAACATTGTTTTGTGTTGGCATTGATGTTAATGGTGATGCAGAAAGGGTTCGATATTTAAGACAAAAAAAAAAACATGTGAATACTAGTAGAATGATCCAAGGGGGTGTTGATGATATGCCAAAGATAAATTACTCATGAATTTTTTATTGACAAATTTTTTACATTGGGTAATGTTGTTAAGCCTGTGTAAATTATATGGAGTTATCTTGTGCAACATGAGTAAATTATGAAATCTATCCATTATAATCCTGTGTAAATATTGACATACATGTAAACCAAATTACACCATTCGACACCTCAAAAAGCATCATCTTTATTGTTGGTATTTTTCCATGGTTTTAGGTTGACTCATTTTACCATAGAAATTCCCATGGTATTCATTGTTGGCTAGATCTAGTCATAGGCTCAAATCTCTTATATAAATCATGACCGAATGTGATCAAAATCATCGATCAGTGGTGTGCAGTCACATGCATCCAACATTTACCGACTTGGTGATCAATATTCAAGGCATTCGAGAGTGGAATTCTTCCTAAGATGAGTAATGGTGTTTCCTTTGTTATGATGCGATGAAGGAGAATTGTTGCACTATTATCTTTTGTGTTCTATTATGATGCAGGTACATATAATTGTAGCAGGTTGATCGATCATGTAGCTCATGATCATGGATGCAACTCACAATTCGGTGGTGTGACAAATCAATGAAGTATAGTGTGTTATCGGTCATATAATGATGTAATGAAGGCGTGATTGATGAAGTAACATGAGTGTTATGTTACAAGGGCATAATATGGTCTAGTGCGGTTAAGGAATTTTGATGAGATGTGTATTATGGGCATGAGTTAATATACTCTGCAACCATAGTTTTTGTGAATCAATCTTATTGTAATTAATCTAGCAAAAAATCTCAAGATTGATCTAGTGAATATGCTTATTTTATCAAAGGGTGTGAGTTTTGGATCAATGCATTGGCGTATATCTTTGTTCAACTGTGTGGTCAACGAGAAGTTCTCTTAGAATCAAACGATGACAACAAGAGTAAATCAATGCAATGGTTTGAGCGTTAAAGAAATAAGAAATGATCAAAGAAGGTTGAGGTTGCTGCTTTGCATATTGATAGTGGTGATCGTGACAGTGGTTCAATAGTTATGGTGCGATTAAGGCTTATTAGAATATTCCCTAGTTTGGTGTGAACAAGGTGAGCGACCAAAGGTATAATCATGTGTGTGTGGAAATTTTGAGTCAATTTGGAAAGTGAAGTCAAAGAATGTGAATTCTCATTATGAAGATTGATCAAGTGCGATCGATTGTGTTAATCCAGTGCAATGCTCTTGACATGTTGGTGATCATTCTAGGCATGAAGGACCCTTAGTCAGCATCAACATATTAATTTCTAATGTAGAGAGTCATATTGAATATGAAGAATTATAATGATGTGTGATGAGTGTTGGTATGCACTTAAAACGATACTCTGTGAACAATGTGCGTGTTAGTCTACATTAGTCTGTATTTGAGACATACAATCTGGTGCCTTTTTCTTGGTATGGTATTTTTTTCTTAGTATTGTACAATTGTAAGTTATACATACGGTGTTTTAGTGAAATCAAAATGTTGAAGAAACATTGTTAATATGATAACCTAATTAAGAAAAAAAATTGGTTCATTTAGTGTTGATTTGAATACTTTAATTTAGATCCCCTGTTGAATTTCATTGAACCTCTTGTTAAAGATATAAGAGCTAATGTGACTGTGTATTGGTATGAGGGTATAAATGATGTTGTTGTCTTACAACGATTTATTGTCATTTGAAATGTTGACTATAATGAAGTGTCTACTGATGAGTTAGTATGGTGGTGATGTTTTTGGTCGACCTACAAAGGTTTTGAAGTATGATGACAGTATTGTTGAATATTACTGTTATTAAGATTAGGGTGTTGATGATGTTGAATGAGTATTGTTGGAGTGTCTTTGTGACAAGATTGTATGCCTGAGACATGTTATTTAATATGAGGCACTAATTTTATAGAGATATAAATCTACTTGATGTAAGTTTAACGTCAAACTACTATAGAGTTTTGAGACTATACTTTTGAAGGGAGATGGTTGCTCACTAGTAGGCAAAGAACATTTGAGGATCAATATTATTGTTTCTTTTATGTGATTTTGAGTAGAGTTGAGTGTTATTGTACTTGTAATGAAGTATGTTGATTGAATTTAAAGATATGTACATGATTTCTTTCTACTTTGATGAATATCAATGTTTGTATGATGGGACTGTTTGTGAAGAGTTATAAAGCCTGTTGTTGAAAGTTAGTTGCTGCGAAAATCAGAGCTAATACTTGGCATTATTCATTTTCTTATGGCATAAGTCAACACCTTAATGTAATGTTATAATGGCATAAGTCAACACCTTATTTGATGAGTCTATCTCCCATAGATTGAATATTATTGATGATGATGCCGAAACTGCTATAATGTATGGATGCAATAGGGAAATGATATCAGTGGTGCTAGAGATGATTGGCAATGTTTAGAATTTGTATGATGTCTAAAGTTTCTGATTGCAATAGTATGAGTGATATTATTTGTTGATTTGGTTTTAACTGAATATATTGTTACTATATTGCTAATAATACAATGCTTCTAACATAGTTGCTTGTTACAAACATGTATGACACATTGCACATGAGTGTATGAAAGGATTATATTTTTTACGTACTTGTCCTATGATGTTAAAGCCTACATTGGTCGAATTCACAATGTTTTTTTGGATTTGAAAGTTGGTGTGTTATAATCTCACAAATCAGAGTTGTGTTGTAGTTATATCTGAGGTTTTTCTAAGTGATGATATGGGTAACTATTTTTATTGCATGGGTATTTTCTACTTGTCAGAGTTGATAATATATTGTTTAAATTTGTAGGCATTGGGGACTACTATTGAGAATCTGAATTGACTGTCATGATATTGATGTTGTGTAAGATAGACATTGAGGGGTTTTTCTAATGACAGAGTAAGAGTATGAAACTTTTATGATGTTTTTATGATAGGGCTACATGAGATTTAGAGTACTAATATGTTGTTCAGGTTGATATTGATGATGTGTTGATGACAGAGTGAGTGTGTTCCTAAAAAAAGAAGAATTTTTTTGAAGGGTTTATATTTATTTTGAATTTTGTGCTAAAAGGAAGTGGACGTAGTTTGAAAATGGATGAAAGGGAGGTCCACATTAATTTTGGGGGTCGATTCCTCTAGCTAGTTGGTGCTAACAAACTCATATGACGGAGTAGGTGCTTCATATTGTTGGGTGCCAACAAAAAACCATGGGGGATTAGGTGCTTCTTGTTGGTGGGTGCCAGTGAAATAATGTAAGGTAATAAGTGCTTCCTATTGGTGGGTACCAACAAAACAATACAAGGGAGTGGATGCTTCCTACTAGTGGGTGACACTAAAACAATGCAAGGGATTGGGTGCTAACAAAAAAGTGCAAGGGAGTCAATGCTTCCTGCTTGTGGGTGCCATCAAAATAGAGCAAGGAAGTGAGTGCTTCTCTCTAGTGGGTGCCAATAGAATAGTGCAAGGGAGTTAGTGATTCCTACTTGTTAGTGCCAATGAGTATATGTAAAGAAAAAAAATAAGAAGAAAAGAAGAAGAATGGTGTTTTTCTCCCTTTATGGGTTTCCACCTCAAACATTTATGTTCTTGTGTATGATGTTTATGGCTTTCTTGATGATGCATATATAATTTAATGGTGCATGTAAATGAAAATATAAATTTGTAATAATTATTGAAATATTGTTTCATCCCCTCTCAGTATTTCCAATACCTGGTGCTTGAGAGATCCATTATTAAGATGAATCTATATTGATATTATAACCAATTCCTTCTCTTTACTAGTTACATTCATTTCATTTAACATAATTTGCCATTTTTTAACATGTAAATATTCATCTTTGATGAATTCATAATTCCTATGATATGTAAATTTATGTGAATTTATTATCCTTATGTAGCATAATCTAAGTGTTTTGTATCTCATCCAATTGAGAATGTGACCACACAATGTTAATCTTATACATATGACGTGTATTTAAAGATGAAAAGTTAAGTAAAATATATGTTTGGAAGCGATGAGATGATCAAATGAATAAAACAAATTGGATTAATTTTACATAGCCGCATGGAAAGAAATAACTAAGCAAACTTGAAGTGAAATTAAACAAGATATCATGGAGGAATAAGTATTACAAAAAAAACATATATAAAATACTAGATCTAAGCCTTACCTTGAAGTGGCATAACCTTGCTTAAATCATGCCCATAGTCTCTCCATTTGTATGTTTTTCTTTGCACCTATATCATGTGAAACGTAGACATCTACTAGGCTCATTGAATGCATGAATAATAGTGTATATCTACAACCAATTTGATAGGTCGACTTTAAGCAATGTGAGTTGCAAGTTTGATTTTTCCATGGTGCGTCACAACAACTACCTTGGATATTTCCATTGAAAACCATCCAAGCTCCTCCTTGGTATATACATATCCAAAAGTATGCATTAATAGATGATCAAGGGATTGAGGATTGCTCACATTCATTTTTGCATATTTTCAATGGGACAAGAAGGAAGGAGATTTAAAAAACAAGGTACTTTTGTTAAGAATTGAGCTTTTTCTATTTGATCAACTATATTTATTTTCATTTTCAAAAGAAGATACAATTCTTGACAACATATAACCATTCTCCCATTAGTTTTATGCCATCATCACCATTTTCCGTAAGCCATGTCTTTATATAGCTGCTAAATCCATAATGTATTCTTTGTTCTATATTGTTGCATGTAATGTTGATGTGTCTTTGTTATGGAGTTTTAAGGAAAAATATGTAGTCTCCCTTTCATGGACAAATTTGTTTTCTAAATGTATCCATGTTTAGGAAAAATTATATGGACAATGTAGCATATGCTTTTTTAGTATTATATGTACTAAATGGGTATAGAATTTTACATAGAGAAATTGTCGTTGTGTTATTTTGAGAATAATGTAACCTCTTTGTTTTATATCTTATGTTGTTGAATGGTATAGACTTCTGTCTTTTACTTAGAAGAATTGATGCTACATTCTTTTAAAACTAGGTGGTTGAATGACCCTATAAAGTTTTTGGCTCTTCCTAGAACTTGCATGTCAAAATGCTACCCATAAGCCAATGCATAGGTCATGTTTTTATAATTTTTCTTTGTTTTGTGTAAGTTGATATGTAGCATGAATGCTAGTGTTGCTTGGTTTTATAATTATAGGCACCATGTTTCTTTATGGAAATTGAAGGGTTGATTTCTATATTATTTTATCTTAGTTGTTGTTTTGAACCAATAGGATTGAGATGTTATCGAAATTAAAGCATCACTATCTAACTAACCTACTAAGAAATCAAAACCACCCCCCAAAATAGTTATGATTTGTTTGAACCAACAATAATCTAACCACTTATATAGATTACCCACATGCTATATTAAAAAACTTACAAGGTCTCACCTAAAAGATTCATTAAAATAGTTTTATCAATCTCCAACCTAGAAAATGAAAGAGTAGTTGTTTCCTTGACATGCAAGTAATATAGAAGTATGTTTTAGTAGAAAACAACATTATCATCATAATGAACTATAAAATACCAAAAGGAGAGGTTTAAAATGTTTTATTGGTATGATAAAAAAATATCCATCTAATTTTGTGGAAGAAAAATATCTTCAATGGAGATATTTATCTTTTTGAAGAGTATCACAAAGATGATGATGATAGATTTACAAAAGGCTATTTGTTTTAACTTAAAATTTCACAACTTAAACCTATGGAAACTCAGTAAGGATGCCTACTTAATTTATTAAAAATGGAGTATGATTGTAATAGACTTTTATGATAAAAGGGAGGTTGATGACGTTATAGGAATGTTGCACCAAAAAATTTCCAAGATTAGAGAGCCTAACATTGTTTTAGTTAGAAAGGGTAAAACAAGTAGTAGGGTGGCATTAACACTAGAGCTTTTTAATAATGCAAGGGTGGCATTATAATTGATATGAGCTAGATTTAAGTCAAACAACATTCAAGACAACATTGTTAGACTATATCGAGACAACTTCTTACATTTGTTAATGTGGATATCTAAATAAGTACCATTTGAGTGAGACCAACTTATTTCTTGCACTCACTGGGGAAGAATGAGTCAAGACCTGCACTTGGCTTTTAAGAATAACTTAACCATAAAAAAACTTAACCAGTTACCTCATATTTGGGTAGTATTATCATATTACTTTCATTTTGAATTGATTAATGCATATGAAAGCACAATACATTCATGTGGTCACCTCCATATGGAAAGACTTGTTACTACCAACAAATTTGTGCATAGAACGAGTGAGAAGTTCTCATGCCATCCTTTGCATCGGCCATTCCCCAATGTTCCAAGTACATAAATCCATAAAAAAACCATATTTTTATTAGACCTTTTGATCTAGCATCTTAATTTAATAAGGTGTATTGATTTTAGAGAATTGAAGTAGAAAACAAAGAAACTATGGCGTCACTAGATTTCCCTTAGATGGTTAAATTGTGGATACAAAAGATATTTTGATACTTCAAGTTTTAAATGACATCTCTAGCTCAAGTCGTCTTTAAAGTGTGATCCCTATTAGAGATCATGTGTCCTCCAAAGGCCCAGAATTCATGCTTCAGGTGGAATCAATAGCTTGTAAGATGCATGGCCTAATCATCTAGCATGTAGGAGGAGGGAAGGATTTTCAAAGAATTTAAGATCCACTATTTGTAGACATGAGAAGTGAATGAAACAAACCATATGTGAGCCATTTTACATTTTGCAAGTGGTTACTCATGTAGCTTGCCTAGTGAATTACCCTTCTTGAAAACATACACTTTTAGTGGTTGAATCCTACAAACTGGACCACCTTTCCAAAAGAATACACCCATATTAGTTTAATTTATGGAAAATTAAACAAGGCTTAGGTAGTGTATGAATTGGTCTCTTTCGGAAACTTTCTTTTGGACCACCCTTATGAAACCGACATTAGAAACAAAGCATTTAAAACTGGATAGAGAATTCAAAATGAGATAATATGTGACCTACAATAAAATAAAAATAAAAAAATCATTTATTTGAAAAGCATTTTTCATTCCTGACAAATTGTTAAAAAAAATTGCATACGCCCAAGGACAATTAAGTCTCATTAAGTATTGTTGAGGTCCTAAATTGTCCTCTTTTTGACATCTCTTTTACCATCATCTCCATCTTTTTCATATATAATTTTGGTACATTTCCAAGCTATAAGGTCATGTAGGACATGCTCAAGCATGATACAAGGTATCATTCATTCATATCTTTTAATCTATAGTTTCTTTGTGAAATTTAATTAAAACATCTCTATCACTATCAAAATGTACAAATTGGTAGCTAATAAGTGTTTCTGTAGCTCAACCTATAGTTAGACAGGTTCCTGCAAGCTTGAAGGAGAAAAAATATATGGATGGACTCAAAATGTCAAGAATATGGATATCCAACTATCGCACCTACCTATAAAATCACAGAGCTCAAGAATTTTGACGGTCAAAATAAAATTCAACTATGGTTATGGCAATCTATTCTTGTGCAGAATTTGAGGGAAAACAATTTCATCGCCAGGCGAGCATGGAATCAAGCAAGCGAGAATCTAATTTCAAGGGGTTGATGTGTTGTTAAAGATACTTCTCATGATTTTATCTTCTCGTAGAAAATCATGAGAAGTCGATGTCCTATTCCAATTCAAATATTTAGTTGTTCATCAACAAACTTGCCTTTTGCCATTTATTTCTTTAGTTCTTAAGGATTAGAGACATTATAAATGTTGCCTCGATATGGAATATGAGGAGGATGATTAATAGATTTAAGTTTGTAATTGTTTCTATCAAGACTCTGTTTTTATAAATACAAGTACTTTGTTCCTATTATACTCCAATGCGTTGGTGATTAGTTTGTTGATTTGAGTTGCTTCATCTTGCGCTCAACAAGAGTCCCCCCTGAAGAGTCGTAACATAGCATAGTAATCTAATTTTATTTATTTATTAGAAGTTGTTTCAATTGTCCTGATTTGATTAACAATCATTTAGATATTTCACGATTCATAGATGCTCTATTTTTGCATTCATTTTACTCATTATTGCTTTGATTGTCACGAGATTGAGTGCTCAAATAAGATAAAAAAACAACAAAAAAATTTCCTTATTAGTTGTTTTTTTGAATTCATTTATAGATTAGTCTCATATTTATTTCATGCTTGGATTAAATCTCATTAAGACTGCGCACATCAGTAATTTGTAAATATTATCCATTCATTACTTTTCAAGATGATGTTGTTTTATTTTAATTTCACTGTTGGTAGAATAATGGGTAATAATGGGTTAATTTATTAAAATCAAGTACTTTGACTTATTTAGTGGCATAGATTTTCAAATTTTGCAAAGTACTCTAGAATTTTTATTCTGCAAGATAACATAAAATTTTATTTTGAAATAGCATAGAAGTTTAATTATGTCCATTAATATAGTATTTTCATTCTGTTCAATTAGAATAAATTGCTAATTTTAGTTTGGTAAAATATTCATTTCAATTCCTACATTAATGTTCTTTAATTTTAGTTTCGTTGGTTGATCTTACAAAAATAACATATGCATGAATTGACAAGAGTTAGTCTCGAGTAGTTTAAATTTTACATATTTCCTTTGAATTCAATTTCCTTCATAAAAAATAAACCTCCTAGCATATATAATACATATACACTTCACAATTACACAAACCTTGGTTTGAAAATTTAATGAAGTAATTTAATTAACAATTAAATTACCCAAGGATTATGGCAAAGAGTTGAACACCATCAAAGCTAACTTGTTTGTATTTTGGTTAGTTTATGCTTACTTGAATTGGAAAATTAGGTTGGAATTGCATCAATGGGGATTGGATTTTTGCATCTTGATCTTTTTGGCTAACTTGATGGTGCCTTTGATTTTGAGAACATATGTTGCTCTAAATAATTTTGTGGTTATTTATGATTCAAGATTAGGGTTCATAAAATAAAAAATAATGATCAGAGACAAATGCTAGACATAGATCTTAAACCTACAATCTTGAGGTTAAACATTCAAGCATTATATATTCATTTTTCTGTTAATATTATAAAACAAGGAAAAATATAACGTTATTGGATTTGGATATTAGATTGGTATTAACTGAAACATTTTTCTATATCATTAGAGAAGTTTTTATATTTAAAATGAGCTTGAAAATAAAAAAAATGGACTATCAACATCAACTTTGAAAGAACCAACAGGATTCAATATGATGATGACAATCATAAGGGTTACTAATTTTAGAGGGAAGGATTTTTTTTTTTTTTTTTTTAAATCATATTTTTGACTTATCTCCTCATAAGTTTACTCAAGTTTCAAGTATACTCACTCATAGAATGTAAAATTAAATTACACATTCAATGAGTACCCACTCAACATACTTTTGATAAATCCATAATGAGATATACTAGAAATACATGAAAACCTGTATTTTTAGTTTATTTCACTATGGGTCTATCAAAAGTATGTAGAGTGGCTACTCGTCAGATGCAAAACTTAATAAACACATTTTTCCATGTATTTATACTTTATCTCACTATGGATTTAGCAATGTAACTAATCCTAAGGAATAATATGGTGTACTATAAATATTAATATTATTGATTTAAGAGAAATATTAAAAATCACAAGTGAATAGGAATAGACAACAAACCTCTTGCAAGATGAAACTGAACATCATATCTTAGTGCATTTATATGTGGTTTGCACTAATTAAATTCATTCAAGCATAGAGTTATTTACGGGATATTGGTGGTATCATATCCTTGGTGTTTTTAAATAATTTTATGGTCTTTCCTACTTGTTGCTTCCTTTTTCAATAGATTATTTGTCATACTCTTTAGAGTTGCTTCACTTATCTTATCATGTATATTACCTAATTGTGTATCATCAACCCTTACAAACTAGACCAGGATATATCTTTGATAAAACCTCACACCATCAATTGGTTTGATGATTCCTAAAGCATATTCTTTATTTTTGTAGTGAAAAGGTACAAAACCTCAAGAATATCCAATTCTCCTGACTCCTGGAATATAGATTTTCGCCCTAAATTTAGTGAAGAGCTGACATAGTTCACATTTGACTATGCAGTATTTGATATTTTTAACATATAGTGAATATTATGGATAATTTCTCATGGCCTCAGTGGCCCAACATTGAAATTGTGACATGTTTCTCTTAATTAATTGATTATTATGATATAAGATCAATTGATAAGTATGAAAGGAGAAGAAATTAAAGAATAAAAGAATAAGTGTAACATCTCATGATCATCTCCATGCTTTAACCATAAAGAGATAAGGTAGAGAAACTCCAAACTTAATATATCTATCGCATGTCCAACTATACCTTGCTTCATGGAAACCCTAATTTGTAGATTTAACGTGTGTCATTGTAGATACAACAATATGTTAGAGAAGAATGAATGGTCGTTGTTACATGATTTGTTTTTCCTATATACAAAATGTTAGAGATATAATATTGGTGTTCATAGTGCAAGAGGAACTAACACATCAACTCTATTCTACACCTATGTGTTACCTCTACATGACATTTGCATGTTACCTCTATGTACTATCCAAGACCATCTAGAGCTATCATTCCTCTATACCATTTTCCATTATATCTATTGCATCGGTTATTATTAAAGAGGTCATGGGGAAGGAAGTTGTATTGCAAGGAGTAGCTAGTGGTAGAAAACTATTGATTTCTAATTTGTATAAACAAGGTTGATTTTGTATCTTTTTCTTAAGAGAATATGTGTATTTGGAATTGCTTATATTTTTGAAGTGATTATGTTTATGAAAATGCATTCTCTTGTCTCAATTATCAACATGGATCTCATTGATAAGAAAATTATCTAGAATGGTCAAAAAAGATAGAACATACTCTTATCTTTAACGATATTTGGGGTTAGTTTTGTGATGGATATACTACACCAATCAAACCTATAATAGATAAAGAGATTACATTATGGACGAATAAAGATAACAACGAATATGTCTTGGTTATTTATTTTGTAAATGAAGAGGCAAGTCATCACATAAAGTATATGAAATATTATTTTGGTTCTTTGAATAAGTTGAAGATTTGTATTATTCACATTCAAAATTGGAGCTAATTCAACTACAGTAGAAGCACTTCAACCTAAAGTAGAAGGATAATGATCCCATGGCTTTACAATCCAAATTGAATCCATGATGTATGAAATTGATGTTGTTGGTGTGAAGATACAATCTCCTATAACTTCCTTCATTAAGGCCATATATCCCACATATTCTCACCATCCGAAGTCGCTTCAAGATAATAGTCAATTGAAGTCCATTAATTTTAACTCTTCGTTGCAATAATTCACAAAATGTGAAATAGTTTAGGAAGAATATAGTGTATCCCACTGGAGAGACTATGTGCCTTTCTCAAAAAAGGAAGAACAAATCATATGATTCTTATAGAAGATAACTAGCAAGCAATGATATGGAAAGAAGTACTTTAGAGGCAAGGGGTAGGTAATAAACGTGAGAGATATGATCCTCAGTGTTTTCATTGTGGCAAGAATGGATATTATGGAAAGAAATTTTGGTTCCCATGGGAGAAGATCAAAGAAAAGAAATAAAATAGAATAAAAAGGTAGAGTTTCCAAATCTACACATTATGTTATTACTCATTGAAATATTGGCATAAATCGAGATTTGTTTAAACTTCATTTTCTTCTTGGTGAGATGCATGGATGCTTAACATTTGGTGCTGCATGCCACATGACTTTTAAAATAGAGTTATTTGAGGAATTGAATGACAATGCATAGGGTACAATATACTTTGTATACAGATCCAATCATAAACCTACAATAATTAGCACCAGTAGGCTCAAATTGCTTAGATTCCCATATTTTCTTTTGCATGATATGCTATATCTTCCTAATTTGTGGATGAACTTGAAATTTCTTGTGCACATTTGATAGTAAGTCCATACTACTCACATGTTCAATGGAAAAGTTGAAATAAGGAGGTATTCCTCACATGTTCGATGGAAATGTTAGAATAAGGGGGTCTTCCTCACATGTTCGTTGTGAAAGTTGAAATAAGGAGGTATTCTAACAATAGGATCATGATGATAAGATAGGAGGGCGAGAGATTGCCAAAGATGAAAGGGACATCTACATGGGCATAAATTTTTGCATACCTTTCACACCATGAGGAAGGTACTTTATCATCTAGTCTCTTGCAACATGCTATATTTGGGCACATCAATTATGATACTATTTCTATGTTAAAAAAAAATGGTATTTTGGTTTATCTACTATTCCAAGGACTTTAAAGCAATGTGTTGCTTGTATATTTCGTAAACATCGAAAGAAATCTTGTCATGATTCAACTTTGAGAACATGTAGAAAGCTATAATTGATACACATTAATTTGTGTGGCCCCATGCCTATTTCTTTTGGTAACGAATATATCATGATTCTGATTTACATAAAAAAAAAAATGGCTTTTATTTGTTGAAACATAAATAGTGGACATTTGAACATTTAAAAAATTTCATGTATGTATGCAAAATGAAGCAAAACCCCATATTGGCACTCTTTGTACTAATAATGGAGGGGAACATATTTGTAATGATTTTAAAGCTATCTTCACCAACATGGGATTAAGAATCAAACCTCAATTCCACATAATTCTTAGTGGAGTGTTGTAACAGGAAGAATGAATAGGTCACTCTTGAATATGGTGCATTCCATGTTATTTTTCAAGAAAGTGAGTTGATTTTTTGGGATGATATAGGTCTATTTGTAGTGTATTTGAGAAAAGTAAGTCCATCTCATGCTCTTGGGAACAATACTCCTTATAAAATGTGGTATGATTACATTATTTTAGTGAGGCATCTTAGGGTTTTTGGTTCCACTAGTTATGCTATAATTCCTAAGGAGCAAATAAAAAAATTGGGTGTAAGGAGTCAAAAGTGCATCTTCTTGAGGTACTCAAATACCACCAATAAATGTCATATTGAAATCAGATAAATAGAAAAATCATTATTTATAGAGATGTGTTTTTTCTTAAGTCCACTAAACTGAAAAGATTATTGAGCAAAATCTTGATCATCTTGATAGATTTACCCATGTAAATACATTGTTAGCATTATGATACAAGTGTTGTCCTTGATGGCAACTCACTCACAGGTCAATTCAATTTTGGTAAAAGGCAGTTCATAGTGCAATAGGTTAACTTACAGATCAGACTCCAGAGATTGAAGCAAGAGAGTGGTTTAAGAGGTATATGCTGGTTCACTTTGTTCAAGCGGTGTATACTCACGGGTTAACAAAAATAAAGGAGTGTATAACATACACACACACTTCCACAGGAGGCAAAGCGCGTACATGTTGAAAACCATGGTTTTGGTCTGAGGTATTTGGTCCAAGGTATCTTTGGACCATGACATTGACTCGAGGTATTTTATTTGGTCCGTGGTATTTGATCCAAGGTATTGTTCCTAAATGGATTCGGTCCATGATATTGAGAAAGGCCAAAAACTATATAAAGAAGAGAGGATCATAAGGCGAAGTGTGGAAGTGAATAAGATTCTAAGGAATACTTCTATCTGAAGTATATTTTATGTTGCAGGGTTACGTTTGGGACTAGATCTGAAATATTTATGTGCACCCTAAAGTTCAATATTGGATCAGGATCATGAGACCTGAAATGACTTATTCTTGAATGATCTAATATTGGTTGAGGCTAGATCTGATGTTTTGCACCTGTTTTATTCATTATCTATCATGATCTGGGTTTTTCTGAATTCTGGAATTGCAGCAAAGTTCTGAGTCAATATTTGCAGATCTATACATAGGCTTGTCTCGACCAAAGAGCGTATACATGCAGGTTATGTTCTTTCAAGTAGCGTATACAAAAGAAAGGCTTGATGTTCAGAGATGACTAATCTATCAGATCAATATTATTGATTTATTATTGCTGCTATTGTTGTTTGTCAATGAAGTCTTCTTAGATCTGAATATAAATCTGAATGCACAAGGAGGTTGATATTTGATTGATTGTACAAGTGAGAAGAAGTGTTTTTTGTTGCTTGCCTATGTAAAGCTTTGTAAGTAGACAATAGTTGTTCAGTATACTGCTAGTTGGTAAAGTTTGTGATTCAGAGATTTTATGATTCAGAATCTTTAAAGGTATACGCAGGTTAGGTTGAAGGAAGTTGTTTATACACACAGGTTTTTGTCATTGAAGTAGTGTATATAGTCTAACACATGAATTTTTGACGTTTCAGTTGGTTCTGAATGTTGATGCAGGTTCTCGGTTTAGTACAGTGTTCTGATGACATTGATCTGGTTGTTTCAAATTAACTACATGTTGGTTGATGAAGTTTGAGTTTCTAAACTTATGATGGGTTATTGATGAGTCAAGATCTTCATATGTTTTGATAAAAAATGTGGCAGGAGCATCCAATCTAAAAATTCATGAAATGTGGTCCCTGGTGAAAGAGTGGAGTTTCATGTAGGTTGGCACCTATGTATTAGTAAACATATTGGCTAGTACAAGAGCTAGGGGGTTGTAGCTCCCTTCCAGTAGAAGCTGGAGAACGAGAGAAGGTTGTCACCTTCTATAGGTAGAATCCTACGTAATGATATGAGTCTACACCAGTACAAGATTGTAAACATATTTTCTTATTATTAAAAGAAGACAGAGACGACAGCAACTGGTGGTTTTCACCCACATTGGGTTTCCACCTTAAATCTTGGTGTTCATGTGTGTTTCTTATGTGTGATGATTTGTTTTGTTATTACTGCACATAATTATTGCTTATATGGTTAGTGAAGTACTCATGCACTGATTAAAGATCAACATATGATGAATTAATTGAATCATAAGTTTGTTGGATATACGTTGGTTGCCTTAAATACAGTTGCGAGTACAGGTGAGTTACCTTCAATGAAGTAGCATATATAAATCTGACTATGGAAATGAAAAATTATAGATTTGATAATACTAATTCACCCCCCCCCCCCCCCTCTCAGTATTATTTCCAACAATTGGTATCAAAGCAGGTCCTTCAGAAGAAGCTTGATTGCTTGTAGGAAGATCCATCAAGATGAATAATCATGAAAGCATGGGATCCATAAGACCACCAATCTTCTATGGGATCAACTTTGTCTATTGGAAAATAATAACCAAAACCTATCTACAATCTCTTGGAACAGATGTCTGGGAAGTTGTGGAAGGAGGATATAATTTTCCAATAGCAATTCCTACTGACACGGTAGGTAAAAAGAAATATGAAACCAATGCCAAAGCTATCAATACTTTATTGGAAATTTTGTCACAATTAGAGTTTGTCAAAGTCATGTAGCTCAAATTAGCCAAAGAGATATTGGACAAAATCGTTCAGAGCTACGAAGGAGACTCTCAGGTAAAACATGCTAAGCTTCAAACTCTCAGAATTCAGTATGAAACTCTTAACATGCATAGTGATGAGAGTATATCTAGTTACTTCTTATGTATATATGAGTTTGTTAATTTTATGAACAATATGGGTGAAGAAATAAAGGAAGTTACCTTAGTTGAGAAAATTTTGAGATCCTTGTCTGCTACATTTAAATCAAAAGTGTCTGCCATAGAATAAAAATAGGATCTACAAAATTTCACTATGACACAGCGTCACGGAATCCTAACTACTTTTGAGATGAGAAAAGGAGGTCCATCAGATACGAGAGAAGTCGCATTTAAAGCTTCAGCAAAAGGAAAAGAAAAGGACGAACATAATGAATCAGGACACATTTCAGAAGAAGAAGATGAGGTAAATTTTGTCAAGAAGCTTCAATGGGGTTCTGGAAGGTTCAGAGGGAAGCTACCTTTCAAATGTTTTTCTTGTGGTAAAGTCGATCATTATGCTGCCAGATGTCCTCATAAAGATAAATATGAGAAAGGAAAGGAATACACAAAAGGGAATAGGAAACAAGTTGTGAATAGAAGGAGTTACTATACTCTTGAAGATAGTGATGGTTTATCTAATAGTGATGAAGATGAAACTAGACAAGATTACAGGCTTCTGATGGCTTATGATAGCGATGATTTTTAGGAGAATAATGGTTTATCTAATAATGATGATTATAGAATTCTCATGGCTTATGACAATGATGCTTTTTGGGATGCTTTAGAAGAGGAAAATTTTCATGAAGAAGTCACTAAACTCAAAATCTGTTTAGAAGAAAAGAATATGATCATTTATACCTTAACATACCAACTTGCTGAAAAAGAAAAACACAATGAAAAACTAGAATGTGAAATTGTGGGTCTAAGAAAAGATCTTGAGAAAACAAAATCTCTCAATCTTAGATTTTCTAAAGGATTAGAAACTTTAAATGAAATTATCAAAGTTCAACGTTCTCCTCTGATAAATACAAGTCTTGGATATACTGAAGAAGCCTCTTAATCACAAAAGTCGTCAATCTCCACCAAAAGCTATCTTGATGTAGCAAAGACCAGTGAATAGTATGACAATCGTTAGCAAAGGCATAAAGTTGATCACCAGGTAAATCATACTCAATTTACTCCAAGGATGAATATCAATAGAAGCCACAACCAACCTCAGGAAAATCATACTCAATTTGCTCCAAAGATGAATATCAATAGAAACTACAATCAACAGGTAAATAGATTCGACAGTCGCAAAAAATTCTTTAATGGGCAATGTTTTTCATGTCATAATTTTGGGCACAAAGCTACTCAATGTGTTGCTTACAAAACCATCATGACTAGAGAAGCACAAAATCAAAGGAATGTAATAGGGATCAAGAGAATTTCCTATAATAACTTTTCTCCTCTTGAAAATGAAATAGAATTCTCAATCTGTAACAAATTTGGTCATGAAGAATCTGAATGCAGGAATAAATTTCGGCAAACACCTCAAAAGAAGAAAATGCCATTAAATCGCAAGATATGGAGAAGCAAAGAATCTCAAACAAAAAGATGTGGTATAGCCTTGTATGCAGAAGGACAAGAAAATTAGTGGTACTTCGACAATGGATGCTCCAAACACATGGCAGGTGACAAAGAGAAACTTCACTCATATAATGCCTTAGAAAAGGAAAAGAATGCCTCATTTAGAAATGACACTCTGACTGTCATAAAAGATAAAGGCTATGTTTTCTTGAAAGAAAAGGTTAAATCTGGAAATTTTATGTGTGTAGATGGTTTAAAGCATAACCTATTGAGTGTCAGTCAAATGTGTCATCAAGGAAATGAAGTGGTGTTTCGATCAAATATATGTGTTGTTCATGAGCTTGATACAAGAGAGACCATGATCAAAGGTACAAGAACTCCAAACAACTTATACATACTCAAAGGATGACAACAACAGTGTTATGTAAGCAAAAATGATGAAAACTATATTTGGCATAGAAGATTGGGACATCTAAGCTTTTCTCAAATAGTAAAAGCATGCCGACTCAAGGTTGTTCACGATCTTCTAGATTTCAAAATCCCAGAAAATACAATATGCAAACCATGTCAAATCGGTAAGCAAACCAGATTTCACTTCATGGAAAAAGAAGGGTCAGCTAGTAAGCCTCTTGAACTTGTCCATACTGATTTATGTGGACCAACAAGGAAAAATTCACCTCATGGAGAAGAATACTTTATTTTGTCCATTGATGATTTTTCCAGAATGTGTTGGATAGGTCTTCTAAAACACAAAGATGAAGCATTTGAAATGTTCCAAGCCTTCAAAGCTTTGGTTGAAAATGAATCAGATTGAAAAACCAAATGTCTCAAATCTGATCCAGGAGGGGAATTTATATCGGATGAATTCTTTGACTTTTGTGAACAACATGGAATAAAAAGGAAATTCTCCACCGCAAGAACTCCTCAGCAAAATGGTGTGGTAGAAGGAATGAACAAAACAGTTCAACAAATGGCTCGAGCTATGCTAGATGAATCTAGAACTCCTACAACCTTCTGGGGTGAAGCTGTGTTTACTGTCGTGACTATTCTCAATAAAGAAAATGTTTGGGTAAATAGCACTCAAACTCCACATGAACTTTGGTATGGTAAGAATCCTTCTATAAAATACTTTAAAGTTTTTGGAAGCAAATGTTTTATCAAAAGGACTGACGAAAAACTTGGTAAGTTTGATCCCAGAGTAGATGAAGGTATTCTTCTTGGTTATTATTCTAGAAGTAAAGGATATAAATGTTATAATAAAAGACTTGGGAAAATTGTTGAAAGCATTGATGTTGTAGTTGATGAAGCATGCAAAAATCCAAAATATATAAAATCAACAGAAGATTATGACAATGAGGAATATGGGGATTACTTTCCCACATCAAATCAAAATCATATTGAAGAAGAAACCAATGCAGCACCAGAAGAAGATATAATTGTTAGGTAAACTTGACTCAAGATAGAGTCAAAGTTGACCAGGTTAAACAGTGATGGTTTTGGGGCACATGGTATTGTGCACGCATAGTATTCTGCCCGTGGTATTATATGTAATGGAGCTTGTAAAAGACTGGAAGGACTTCATTGTAATGCAAGACCTGGAGATGAGCGGTGAAGGCTCACTTGGTCGGATTGGCCAAGGTTTTGGCCAATGCTAATGAGATCTTATTAGTAAATTTCTTAACAACTGGTATCAGAGCTAGATATTGGCTTCAAAGGGATTCTTTGATGCCAGGGGTTTATAGTGCCTAATGAGATAAATGCAGCTTTTTTATAGATCTGGGTTTGAAAATAATGGTGGAACAATCGTACACGGAAGAACCTCGAGGAGAATGTGCGGAAGATAGTGTCGTAATTGCCAGGGATTGCAGTGCATTTGCGATATTTACCGATTTGAAACATGCTGACGAATTGTTCGAGATTCATGTGGCTATTTAAAGAAGGTCAACAGAAGAAAATTGTTCATACGGCTTCGAAAATTGTTCATTTTCTGCTACGTGAGGCCACCGGTGTTGGAATCTATGAGGTTCTCGTCGAGCTCGCAGTTGGAGCGGTTTGATAGAAGTTTTTGAGCAAATAAAATTGAGAGAGGATGGATCAGAATCTCAGCAGAAATAAACAAAAAAAAACAATTAATGAAGTCAAAATTATTGCATGTAAATGGGCATACTACTGTAAGACCTGATAAGGCATGTGTACCCCTCGGTGATCACCGGTAAAGTCTGGGTTAGACCTAGGTGATAGGGGGATGTCGAGTTAACAATACCCTGAGTAAAAACTCTGAGGGGGGTAAGAGCTAGAGTGAGCAGGATTGTCTCACTTAACAGGTTTGGCTGGAGTTAGTCAAGGAACCCCAAGTCAAGTTTAAGGGGGGAATTGTTAGGTAAACTTGACTCAAGATAGAGTCAAAGTTGACCAGGTTAAATAATGATGGTTTTGGGGCACATGGTATTGTGCACCCATAGTATTTTTCCTGTGGTATTATATGTAATGGAGCTTATAAAAGACTAGAAGGACTTCATTGTAATGGAAGACCTGGAGGTAAGGTGTGAAGGCTCACTTGGTCGGATTGGCCAGGGTTTTGGCCAATTCTAATGAGATATTATTAGGTTGGGTTTTTCCCCGGATTTGGGGTTTTCCCAGATAAACATTTGTGTTTATGTGTTTATGGTTGTTGCTGGTTATTTTTATATTTATTCCTCTCAGTAATTATTTATGTTATGCAGTAAATTTCTTAACAATAATGGTAGAAGAAAAAACTCCGTCTAGGTATGTTCAGAAAAATCATCCAGAAACTCAAATTTTAGGGGAAAAGGAGGTAGGTGTACAGACAAGAAGAACTATTACAGGGACCTCAAACTATTTAGCATTACTATCCTCCACTAAAGCTCAAAATGTAAATGAAGCATGCAAAGATGAATGTTTGGTGAAGGCCATGGATGAAGAACTTGAGCAAATTGAAAATAATGATACTTGGGAATTAGTTCCTAAACCTCATGATAAAAATATTATAGGAACTAAATGGATATTCAATAACAAGCTAAATGAAAATGGAGAAGTCATTAGAAACAAGGCCAGAATTGTTTGTAAAGGGTATGCTCAACAAGAAGGTATAGATTTTGAAGAAAATTTTGCACCTGTTGCCAGACTTGAATCCATAAGGATGTTTCTTGCTCTTTCCATCTTTCAGAAATTCAAAGTATACCAAATGGATGTAAAATCATCCTTCCTTAGTGGAGATTTAGAATAAGAAGTTTATATTGAACATGCAGAAGGATTCATTCTTGGAAATGATGAAAAACTTGTATCCAGACTCAAAAAGGCTCTCTATGGTCTGAAAGAGGCTCTAGGTGCCTAGTATTACCGCCTTGACAAATATCAACACCAAAAAGGTTTTACAAAAGGTTCTGCAGATAGAAATCTATATACAAAGATGGAAACTGATAAATTGCTAATTATTATTGTTTATGTTGATGCTATCATTTTTGGTAGCAATGAAGAATCCATGAGTCTGAATTTTTCTTCAGTAATGCAGCAAGAATTTGAAATGTCCTTGCTTGGTGAACTTACCTATTTTCTTGGTCTACAAGTTCAACAAAGTAAATATGGTATTTTTCTTTCACAAACCAAATATCTCAAACAGATCTTGAAAAGTTACGAAATGGAAGATTCTAAACCTATATGTACCCCAATGGTAATAGGATCTAGTCTCAGCTCAAATGATGAATTAGCAGCAGTACATCAACCAACTTACAGATCCATGATTGGTAGTCTGCTCTATCTAACAGGTACCTGACCTAACATCATGCATGCAGTAGGAATAGTTGGAAGATTTCAAGCAAATCCAAAGGAATCACACCTTCAGGCAGTCAAAATAATTTTCAAATATCTTCAAGGAACTCAAGACTTTGGAATATGGTATCCTAGAGATGCAGATCTTACTCTTCATGCATATACATATGCAGATTGGGCAAGAAGTGTTGATGATAGAAAAAGCACTAGTGGTGGTGCATTCTATATGGGTTCTGGGTTAGTGCCTTAGTTCAACAAGAAACAAAATTCAATTGCCTTGTCTACAACTGATGCAGAATATGTGGCTATTGCATCTTGCTACACACAACTACTTTGGATGATGAAAACTTTGCAAGACGTTCAGATCACATGTACTCCACCCATCTTTATTCTATGTGATAATACAAGTGCCATTTGTATTTCAAAGAATCTAATCATGCACTCCAAGACCAAGCACATACCCATCAAGTACCATTTTCTATGTGAACAAGTGCTTGAACAAAATGTCAAATTGGAGTATGTTCCCTCCAAAGAACAGGTTGTTGCTATATTCATTAAACCACTGCCCAGAGAAACATTTGAATATCTCAAACAAAAGCTGGGAGTAGTTGTTGCATCATCCTATTGTTAAATCCAATTTTCTCAGAGGAAGGTCATTATACGTAGGTTTCATGAAGTATAGTCGTGTATACACGCAGGTTTCTGTGGCTAAAGAAGCGTATATGTTTTTCTATCAGGAAAAATATTGTGTGAGACTCTGATATGGGTGCTCCATCTAATGTTGATGATTACAGTCTAACGATATGCTTTGTTCATTAATTTTTATCTAACTGACAAAGATGCCTTGATTAATGACTTGTTAACAATGCACAGGTAGCATAGGTTCAAGGGGAGCATTAGCCTCCATGCATATTCTGCATTGTTGGCATTATGGTTGCTAAGTCCAGCTATGGCTTCAAATATTTATACCATTTGTTGCTTATATCATGTAAAATTATAGGGTGTGATATGACTTATCATACATTTGAATGAGTCCTATTGGACAAATGATGTAATTTGTATCCCCACTTTGCATGGGATGGATGATGTAATATTTATTGTATCTCTGTCATGTATAAACAATTGGTCTATCCCCACTTGGTTGGGTGGATGAGTCAAATTTGGTATATCCCCACTTGATTGGGAGATTGATGTATGTATGAGTCATTGGTGATAGGAAAGTCAAGCTCACATAATTGAGTTATAGATTCATGTTATTCTTTTGTAAAATAATTTTGCAAACTCTACATGTGCTCAAGGGAAGCATGGAGGGTTAGTGCATCACAGCATGTACAATGATATCAGAGCATGCACAAAGAGGGAGTTTAATTAGAGAATTCAGCATGTGCCTAGGGGGAGCATGATCATATTCAGTTGTTCAGATATGAAGAGTATCTTGGTTTTCCCTTTGCCCTTGATGTCAAAGGGGGAGAGAAATTTGGTGTTTCTTGTTATCTCCTACAGTTTTTATAGCTTGCAGAAATCAACACCATCATGGTTGTCGTCAAGTCCAAAGAAGGAGATTGTTGGAATTATGATACAAGTGTTGTCCTTGATGGAAACTCACTCACAGGTCAATTCAATTTTGGTAAAAGGAAGTTCATAGCACAACAGGTTAACTTACAGATCAAACTCCAGAGATTGAAGAAAGAGAGTGGTTTAAGAGGTATACGCTGGTTCACTTTGTCCAAGCAGTGTATACACACAGGTTAACAGAATAAAAGGAGCGTATAACGTACACATGCACTCCCATAGAAGGAAAAGCGCGTACATGTTGAAAACCATGGTTTTGGTCTGAGATATTTGGTCCAAGGCATCCTTGGACCATGATATTGACCCAAGGTATTTTATTTGGTCCATGGTATTTGATCCAAGGTATTGGTCCTAAATGGATTCGTTCCATGATATTGAGAAAGGCCAAAAACTATATAAAGAAGAGAGGATCATAAGGCCAAGTGTGGAAGTGAATAAGATTCTAAGGAATACTTCTATCTGAAGTATATTTTATGTTGCAGGGTTATGTTTGGGACTAGATCTGAAATATTTATGTGCACCCTAAAGTTCAATATTGGATCGGGATCATGAGACCTGAAATGACTTATTCTTGAATGATATGATATTGATTGAGGCTAGATCTGATGTTTTGCACCTGTTTTATTCATTATCTATCATGATCTAGGTTTGTCTGAAGTCTGGAAATGCAGCAAAGTTATGAGTCAATATTTGCAGATCTATATGCAGGTTCATCTCAGCCAAAAAGCGTATACATGCAAGTTTTGTTCTTTCAAGTAGCGTATACAAAAGAAAGGCTTGATGTTCAAAGATGACTGATATATTAGATCAGTATTACTAATTTATTGCTACTGTTGTTGTTGTATGTCAATGAAGTCTTCTTAGATCTGAATATAAATCTGAATGCATAAGGAGGTTGATATTCGATTTATTGTATAATTGAGAAGAAGTGTCTTATGTTGCCTACCTGTGTAAAGTTCTGTAAGTAGACAGTAGTTATTTAGTATACTATTTGTTGGTACAATTTGTGATTCAGATATTTTATGATTCAGAATCTTTAAAGGTATATACAAGTTGGGCTGAAGGAAGTTGCGTATACACGCAAGTTTTCGTCATTGAAGTAGCATATATAGTCTAACACATGAATTTTTGAGGTTTCACTTGGTTCTGAATGTTGATGCAGGTTTCTGGGTTCAACATAGTGTTCTGATGACAGTGATCTGGTTGTTTCAGATTAACTACATGTTGGTTGATGAAGTTTGAGTTTCTAAATTTATGATGGGTTATTGATGAGTCAAGATCTTCATATGTTTTGATATATGGCAGGAGCTTCCATTCTGAAAATTCATGAAACATGGTCCCTGGTGAAAGAGTGGAGTTTTCTGTAGGCTAGCACCTACGTACTAGTAAACATATTGGCTAGTACAAGAGCTAGTGGGTTGTAGCTCCCTTCTAGTAGAAGATGGAGAATGCGAGAAGGTTGTAACCTTCTGTAGGTAGAAGCATGCGTACTGGTATGAGTTTGCACCAGTAGAAGATTGTAAATAGATTTTCTTATTATTAAAAGAAGACAGAGATGACAACAGCAGGTGTTTTTCACCCACATTGGTTTTCCACCTTAAATCTTGGTGTTCATGTGTTTTTCTTATGTGTGATGATTTGTTTTGTTATTACTGCACATAGTTATTGTTTATATGGTTAATTTAAGTACTCATGCACTGATTAAAGATCAACATATGATGAATTAACTAAATCATAAGTCTCCTAGCACCTGACGCTGATCATGATGTTGCTTGTACTTAGCATTAGCTCTATCCAAGATTTCATTTGATGGATGTGTTGAATATGCTCAATGAATCTGTTAGCCCTATCAGCTTTGGATAGGACAAGAGCCGAATCTACCTAAGTAGATACAAATGGTACGACCACATCAATGGGACATAATGGCTGAAATCCCAACCCCACCTGAAAGGGGCTGTGACCAGTTGAGTTACAGAGAGATTTTTGTAGTTGTTCTGGACATAGGGGAGGCTTTCATTCCATGTGTGTGGATACTTCAAGTTTTACATATGCAGAATGTGTACAATCACCCTATTGACGACCTCTATTTGGCCATCAGCTTTGGGGTGGAAATTCATGGACTTAGTGAGCTTGGTATCCAACATCGACTAAAGTCTTAACCAAAATATACTTAGGAACCTTTTGTCCCAATCGGGCATAATGGACTATGGGATCCCAAAGTGTACCCACACTTGTTCAAAGAATAAATTAGTAGTGGCTCCTATTGTGATACTCTTCTTGTAGGTTGCTAGAATGGCCATCTTAGAGAATTTGTCGACAACCATGAAAATGAATTCGTTACCATGCTCAGTGGAAGGAAGGCCCGACATGTAATCCATGGAGATATATTTCCAAGGTCGATTAGGAGTAGGAAGAGGAGTGTATAGGCCTTTATTCTTGATGGTTGGTTTGGTTATGGCATAGGCAATGCAGGATCTTATGTACTCCCCAACATCCTTTTGAAGGTTCAGCAAATAAAAATACTTTCACAACACTGCCACAATTTTCTCTACTTCGAAATGTCTAACGACCCGACTATAGTTTGCCTCCAAAATCATCTTAGAATGTTTACTTGAAGGAACAAAAAGGTGTCCCAAGTGGCATAACAGTGCATCCACGTGAAAATTTGGAACTTGCTTGCCTTCCAGGATCATCTGGTATGTGTTGCTGAATTCTGAGTTTCTCTTGTAAAGGTGTGTCCACCCCGAAGTCTCATGCCCATAAGAATCGAGCACAGTGGTCAGCGTCATGATTGGCGGTCGACTGAGGCAGTCTGCAACATTATTGGTGTTTCCATTCTTGTACTTAATGTTCCAATGGAACTATTTTAGGTATGTGGATGATTTCTCATGGATCGTTATGAAACTTCCCTTGAGTCTATATGAACTGTAGGGGTCGGTGGTCTGTGTGGATGGCCATTTCCTTTCCTAGAATGTAATGCTTCCATTTATCAACAACCTTGCGTCATGGAATACATCTCCTTGTCATAGGTGGGATAATTTCAAACTGTGTCTGAAAGTGTCTCAATGTGATATGCCACTGGATACCCTTGCTGAGTAAGAACTACACCAATAACATAGTTTGAGGCATCTATCTCAATCTCAAATGGTTGTTGTAGGTATGGTAATTTGAGAACTGGTGTAAAGAAGAGGCAATGCTTCAGCTTGACAAATGCCTTCTGTTGGGATTCAGACCAAAATAAATTTTCTTTCGCTCCATCCTTGGTGACTTGAATTAAAGGCCAAGTGATATGAGAGAACCCCAACATGAACCTACGATAGACATTGGCAAGACCTAGAAAGCTATGGAACTTTGTTAGAGTGGTTGCCATTGGCCAATACCAAATGACTTGTATATTGGTTGGGTCCACATGTGCTCCCTGCTCATCAATGATGTACCCAAGATATTGAACCTGGGTCATACCAAAAGTTCATTTCTCCAAATTAGCACACAAGTTGTGTTGTCGCAAGGTTTAGAGGACCTAATGAATATGGTGGAGGTGCTCTTCCCAACTATGGCTAAAGATTAGGATGTCATACAAATACACTACCATGAATGAGTTGGTGAAGGGTTGCAAGATGCCATACATCAACCTTATGAAGGTTGCAGGGGAATTCATCAACCCGAAAGGTATGACAAGCCATTCGAAAAGGCCCTCCTTGGGAGGCAGTCTTCCACACATTGGAGGGTTTGATTGGCACCTGGTGATAACCAGACTTCAAGTCAATCTTGCTAAAATATTTTTCCTCCTTGAGCTAGTCCAGAAGGTCATCAATCTATGGGATTAGATACCTCTTTCGAATAGTGATCTTATTCAGCACCTGATAATCAATACTGAGTCTCCAGGTCCCATCCTTCTTTTGTACCAACATAATCGAGCTCCCACAAGGTGAAAAGCATGGTCTAATGTGCCTTTTCTGCAAAAAATCCTAAATATTCCTCTTGATTTAATCGTTCTCTAGAATAGAGAATCGATAGACCAATCCATTATGTAGCAGTGTGCTTGGGGTCATATCGATGGAATTCTTGACTTGACAGCATAGAGGTACTCCTGTGGGTGAGCTGAAAATGTCCCTATACTCCTCCACAACCTTGTTCATCTACTATTGTAGCCTTGTCTAGAGGTCGTGGACATAATCTTCTTCTTTCCCTAAGGGTGAATCATAAGGAAAACAAATTTCTCGATCTAGGAAATGATCTTACTGCATTTCTTCATAGTGATCAAAGATAGGGTGGTAGGAGGTGCTAACTTAGATATCCTATACAAATTATTGCAAAATTTAAAAATAATGGTGCGAGGCCTAGACTCATACACAACATGTCGCTTCCACAAGTATGGTTTTCCTAATAATACATCACAAATTTCAAGAGGAGCAACATCACACCTCATTCGTGAAGGGCTTGATGTTGTAGGGAAGGTGGCATTAATGGATGACACAAAGATCTCATCCTTGGTGAAGCCACCCGATGGTGTATGGTTGTGGATGTGTTGTGGTCGATAGGCCTAGCCACTTCATGACTGCTCCTGAAATGAGGTTCTTTTGGCTCCCGCTGTCGACAATGAACTGCAACGGAGAACCCTTCACCCACATCTATGAGTGGAAGAGGCACTCCCCTCCTTTGGATCTTCGAGCTCATTCGTTTGGATCTTGGTGGTGGCAATGGTGGCACTCTGCTCCACATCAATAATCTACTTCCCTTTTTCCTTCCCCTTGTCCAGTTCTAACTCAGAGTCAGAACATGCATCTCGTTCAGAAGCCTTTAGCTCATCTACCAGTGACTGCCTGTCTTCACACTCACTTGCATTATGAGTGGGGCTCTTAAGGAACTCACACCATTTTCTCGTGTCCTTCTTTGTCTTCGTGGTGTTGTTCTTTTCTTGTAGCTTTAAAAGGTTGTCCTGGGTCACCCTGCGTTGGCTTTGTCTTTTGTTTTATGATCTGGGGTTTACTTTCCCTTGCTTTGGATTCACATATCCAAAGTCTCACTTATTCTATTTAAATTTATGCTCGATCTTGACAGTGTATTGATAGGTCACACCGGGCAAGGAGATGTCCAGGAACTCCATCTTGTCCTAGATGTACTTGTGTAGATAGTCGCAGTACCTGAGTAACAATTATCGCTCAAAATCCTTGATACCCAAATTTGTGCAAAGGGTATGAAAAATATTTGTGAACTTTGGCACGTCTTGGTCCCTTCCATGGCGTAGTGTGGTCCACTTTATGTATTTATCCTCATAACTCCCAACAAGGTAATATTATTCCTTTATGGTGTCCTAGAAAGAATTCCAAGTGGGTGCGACTGAAAATAGTGAGGGCACAATCTCATCCCTCTTCTCACAATAGGTTTCCCACAAGTCCTTAATGTGGGGGGTAGATTTGAGGAGTGAAAAAGTAATATTTTCCGAATTGGAAAAATCATGAACTGAAAAATATCCTTCTAACAGATTTAACCATTTATCTACGACATCTGCATCTATCTGACCTTCAAAAAATGGGGATGTCAAAGTTAAATTTTACCTTTAAGGGTGTGGCGCTTCCGGAGTGTGATTTGAAGTTAAACAAGAATGAAACAAATTACAAATATAACCATAAATAGAGAGATGCAGCATAAATAACACTTAATTTCATTAATATCAAATACTGAAATATGCTTACAAACAGAATGGAAATAAAACTAGCTCAATCGATGGTAGCTTATCTTTGAGAAGATATGTGGAAGATACATGCCTCTAAACTATGTTACAATGAGGCTTGAAGGCCTATTTATTATTGAGAAACAATGTAAAACCATAAACATCCAAAAACCTAACCCTAGGAGCTGAAGTGCCAAACCTATGGCCTCTATTTCGGCAAATTGTAAAACAACTTCCAAGGGTTGTAACTTTGGCATACAATTTTCGTTTGATACGCACAATAACTTGTTAGAAATATCTATCCCGAGACTACAACTTTTGAATGAAAACATCAATTAAAGATGCATGTTTTCTCGTTTTCCCAAAAATGTCATTTAGGGCATCAAAATGGCTCTGAAAGTTCAGGACCCAAGTGGAATAGGTGGGTGGCCACCAATATCACCTAGATTAGAGTGGCTCCTGGAAGGAGAAGCGTTGCCTGTGGGTAGTCACTGAAGGATCTGGGAAAAATTATCCATCATCGCGTTCCTCCATCACTCGAGGGCTTCTTCAAGCAATGTTTTGAAAGGATATCCTACCCCCTCATCTTTATTTTCTTCTGCCATGGGAGGTCGTCGAGATTTGTGAGGATGGTCTTGCAAAAGTTCAACCAGTTCAATCCCTAACTCCTTATACCCTGACCTCGTTAGGGAAATGCAAATAAAAACAGAGAAAGAGAAGATCACTCTAATACCACTGATCCGAACTTAAACAGGAACACAAAAAAATACATATGTAACCATAAATACAAAGTTGTAGCAGAAATAACACTTCATTTCATAAATAAGAACTGAAATATGCTTACATACAGAATGGAAAAAAATGAGCTCAGGCGAGGTTATCTTATCTATGAGAAGAGATGAGGTGGCTACATGCCTCTGAATTGTGTTACAATGAGGTTCAAAGGCCTATTTATTATTGAGAAACAATGGAAAACATTAAACATCCAAAAATCTAACCCTAGGAGATGAAGCGCCAAAATTGTCGGACACATTTGGCTAAATTGGTAAATCAACTTCCCAGGGTCGTAAATTTGGCATATGATCTCCGTTTGGCTATCATAATACCTCATTTCAAAGATCTCAAAGAGGAGGCTAGAAAATAATCAATATACCAACTTTGGACTTTTTCAATCTCTCTGTTCTCCCTAAAAATGTCTTTTAGTCCCTCAAAACGACTTCAGAAGTTTAGGACCTGAAAAACTACCAAAAATAGTAGTTTGTACTACAATTAAGAAAACATAAAATAAACAACGGTGTGTTTCGAAGTGGAATAGGCGGGTGGCCATCAATATCCACCTGGATCAAATATTCGAAGGTGGAGGAATTCAAAGTAGTTGGACATATAGATTTAAACTTTGATGGGGACACAAAGAATAGAATGTCTACTTCAATATACCTCATGTGTTAGAAAAAAAAATGCCAAACCAAACTAAAAATAGAGAGAGAAGTAACTTCTCTCCTTGAGAAATATATATAAGAATGAAAAATAAGCCTCTTTGATGAGGAAACCTCCTTTAGAAATAAAAAAATATATACAAGATGAGATGAGATTATCCTAAGAATAGTCTTGATGTATATATAGGAGATAAGGGTTACAATTATAATTAAAGGGTTTATCTAAAAAAATTATCATAACAAAATAAATGTAACAACTAAATATATAGTTCTTATCATGGGGATTTATGGTTCACATAGGCTTTATTTACGGCTTAACATGTTGTTCCCATTCAAATAAATGTTTTCTTCAACACTTGATTAGTTAAATACATTTCTATATCACGTGTAACACCCTCCTCCCACATCTAACCAAGTAACTAAGCAACTGGGGTAAACATGAGACGAGATGCTACTATGACTGGATTCGACCTCCTAATTGACCTTAAGGAAGTGGATGTTGGGTCCCTATAATACTAGTGATTACCCCATTACTAAGGTATTTGTACCCCTTATTAATATTTTTGTGCCCCTATTATCCCCATATTGTTATTACTGTGCCCCATAGAATCCCTCTATTGTTATTTTGTGGCTTTATATTATTATTGTTAGGTCGGCTGGTTATATTGTGACTCCTTAGACTCCTATATATAGAAAGGAGGTTTTGTCATTTGAATCATCCAAGAATTGTTCATTTATGTAATGTAAAGGAGGTTGCCCCCTTGAAGAGGCTGAATTCTAAGGTGTTGATCTATCTTTTCTATCTTTTCTTGAGCTGGTTTCATAACAGTGCCAAGTGAACAAGGAAGGAGGGAGTAAACCAAAGGCGGGATCACATATCTCGAGACAAGGATAGGTGTTCCTTCACAGTAAATGCCAAGTACCAAATAATAAATACAACAACCAAAATATCTACCACTAATCCGCTAGGAGTATTATTCGCTTAATAACCATACTAATTATTGTGTTAATCATCTAATAGAATCGTGAAGTTTTCAAAGGGTTGGTCCCATCAAATTGTGGTATCAGAGTAGGTATTGGAGTTTTCCTAAAAAATGGAAGTTGGAAGACGAGGTCATGGAAGAGGTGCTCGGAGAGTAGCAGAGGAAGGATTGCAGGAGTAGACAACACTAGAGGAGGAAGGCCATATCAGAGATGAAGGGGAAATGGCAGGGGTGGAGGAGCTGCCTATCAGTGCTATAGGTGCCACAAGTGAGGGCACAGGTCTTTTGAGTGTTCTGAAGCAGAACAAGCTGGTCAAAGAGGAGCATATTTTGCATAGCCAGAGGAAGCAGAGGCACCACCCCAGGAAGCGGAAAATGTGCCAGAAATAGGGAAAGCCTTAGTTCTGAATAAAGTACTATTGAAACCAACAAAGGAGACAGCTGAACAAACTCAAAGGAAGGCATTATTCCAGACAGATTGTAAGTCACACAGAAAATGCTGCAAGTTGATTATCGACAGTGGGAGTATGGATACTCTTGTTGCCACAAAGATGGTAGAGAAGTTGGGTTTGAAGCGGCTGAAGCATCCCACTCCCTACAAGGTATCATGGTTGCAGAAAGGCCATCAGTTGTTGGTTGATGAATAATGTGAAGTTGAGTTCCATATTGACAGGTATAAGGACAAGGTTGCTTGTGATACTATGCCAATGGATGTATGTCACATACTGCTAGGAAGGCCATGGCAGTATGATTGGAAGGTATTTCATGATGGAAAGACAAATTGCTACAAGTTTGTCAAGGATGGGATTAAGCACACACTTGTGCCCATCAAGGAGGAGGAAGCGGCAGAAACAAGCAGAACGAAAGTGTTACTAATGGGTGGAAAACAATTTTTGAGGCAGATTGAAGATAGTGAAGTGAACTATGCTGTTGTGAGAAGGCCAAGAACAATGTTGTTGCACACAAAAATGTCTGATTTACCTGCAGAAATTTAGAAAATACTACAAGAATTCAGTGACACTGTAGTGGATGATTTACCAGATAAATTACCTCCTAAGAGAAGTATCATTCATCACATTGACTTTATACCTAGAGCTAGTTTTCCAAATAAGGCAACGTACCAAATGAGTCTTAAAGACAACGAGGAGATTAGGAAATAGGTGCAGGAATTGCTAGATAAGGGTTTGATAAGGGAAAGTTTAAGTCCTTGTGCAGTTCCAACAGTTTTAGCTCCCAAGAAAGGAGGAGAATGGCAGATGTGCACAGATTCAAGAGCCATCAACAAGATCACCATCAGGTATAGGTTTCCATTACCACGGATGGACGATATGATGGACTGTTTGAGCGAGGTAGGATATTTCTTGACAATTGATCTGAAAAGTGGTTATCACCATATTCGAATCAAGGAAGGGGATGAATGGAAGACAACCTTCAAGACGAATGAAGGACTATATGAGTGGCTGGTAATGCCATTTGGGTTGAGTAATGCCCCTAGCACTTTTATGTGCTTAATGAACGAGATGTTAAAGGAGTTCATTGGAAAGTTCGTGATTGTATATCTAGATGATATACTGATTTTTAGTAAGACCGGAGTAGAACATTTTCGACATGTTCAAAGTGTGCTGGAGAAGTTGCAGCAAAACAAGTTGCTGATAAATCTGAAAAAATGTTCTTTTCTTCAGAAAAAAATAGTGTATTTGGATTTTGTGATTGTAGAGAATGAACTGAAGATGGACCCAAAGAAGATTGTAGTAACCATTAACTAGCCATCCCCAAAAATTCTGTTTGAGGTACATAGTTTTCATGGGTTGGCAAGTTTTTATCGCAAATTTATAAGGAATTTTAGTGATATCTACACACCTATGTTGGATACTATAAAAAAGGCAAGTCAGCCTTTTCGTTGGACCGAGGCAACAGAGAAAAGCTTTCAGTTATTGAAGAAGAAGATTACAGAAAGACCAATCCTGAGATTGCCAGATTTTAACAAGCTTTTCCAGGTTCGTTGTGATGCTAGTGGTACAACCATTGGGGCTATAGTCAGCCAAGAAGACAAACCTGTTGCTTAATTCAGCGAAAAAACTGAATGAAAGCAGGTAGAAGTAGTCATCTTATGACAAGGAATTATATGTTGTCGTCCAAGCATTGAAGCATTGGAGACACTATTTGCTGGGGAATAAATTTATTTTGTTTTCTGATAATTCTGCATTACAATACGTGATGCAGCAACATAAGCTAAACCACAAACATGCAAAGTGGGTTGAGTACTTGCAGAGTTTCACATTTGTCTTGAAGCACATCAGTGGACAGGCCAACAAGGTAGCAGATGCATTGAGCAGAAGAGCGTTGCTCTTACAGGAGAGCACGGTACAAGTGTTGGGATTCGAACATTTGACAGACTTGTATCAGATAGATGTGTATTTCAAGGAGGCTTATGAAGCCTGCCAAAATCCTTTGTTGAGGAATAATAGTCCGTGGCTGGACTATAATTTACAAGAGAAGCTGCTATTTAAAGGGGGACAACTATGCATTCCCGACTATTCGATGAGGGAAAACATCATCAGGGAAAAGCACAGTGGAGGTCTAACCAGACATTTCGGCATTGATAAGACCTTAGATCAGCTCAACCATTTTTATTACTGGCCAAGGATGCGAAGGGATGTATAGAGATTTGTAACTAGATGCAAAGTGTGTCAGTTGGTGAAAGGACACAGTCAGAATGCGGGACTCTACACACCACTGCCCATTCCAAGTAAACCATGGGACTCAGTCAGCTTGGACTTTGTCTTGGGTCTACCAAAAACGCAACGGGGTTACGATTCTGTGATGGTGGTAGTAGACCGGTTCTAAAAAATGGCACATTTCATCCCTTGTAAAAAAAACTAGCGATGCCACTTACGTGGCCCACTTGTTTTTCACAGAGATAGTCAGGTTACATGGCCTATCTAAGTCCATTGTTTCCGATAGAGACATGAAATTTACAGGGCACTTTTGGCATACCTTATGGAAGAAGATGGATGCACAATTAAGTTTTAGCTCTACTTATCACCCACAAACCGAAGGACAAACAGAGGTGGTAAACAGGAGCTTGGGAAACCTGCTACGAAGTTTAATCTGAGAAAATTCATAGATGTGGGATCATGTACTTGCCCAGGTGGAGTTTGCTTACAACGACTCACCAAATTGTAGCACAAGAAATGGTTCTTTCCAGATCTTATATGGCATGCATCCTTGTAGAGTGCATGAGTTAAGAGATCTGGGACAACAGGAAAGGTGGAATGCTGATGGGGAAGATTTTGCCAAAGCAATGAATGACCTACACGAGCAGGTGAAGATGAAGTTATAGGATAACATTCAAAAGTATGAGTAGCGGGCAGATCTGAAACGGCGAGAGGTACAATTTAATGTGGGGAATGAAGTCCTCACACATTTGCGCAAGGAACGTTTTCCTAGAGGTGAGTACAACAAACTGAAGTACAAAAATACTATCCCTTGCAGAATTTTGTGTAAATTTTTAGCCAATGCTTATGAATTACAGCTACCACCAGGAATAGGCATATCACCTATCTTCAATGTGGCAAATCTATTTCCATACACTGCCAGCCTTGAAGATGACAGTACAGCATGGCCAGAATGAGATACACAGGTTGAAAGTGGTTCTTGGATGAAGCAAATGCCTTCGGCTCAGCCCCTTGAGATCGAGAGAATTCTCAACACACAAGTGGCCTAGCGCACTCGCAGGAAAGAGTATCTTCAGTATCTTGTCAAGTGGAAGAACCGTCCCATTGAGGACAGTTCTTGGCTTGACGCAACACAGATACAACATGTTGGATTTTTTGTTGAGGAGCTCATGGAGCAGAGCCATGAAATTTTTGTTAGCCCGAGAGCCTGATGCAGGAGCATCCAACTCAGGGTGAACAAAAATGAATGTGTTTGTTTCACGGGTTACATTCAAACAGTTTGACATGTCATTGTACCTGAATCTTTTAATTCCTTTAAGTTCTAGCATTTAGGAGTTAACAATATGTTATATTTTCCTTAATTTCTTTTAGCTGTTGTTCTGAATTAATGATAGAATTTAGGTAAACAAAAAATTAGATGGTTATCCTATGTAACTTCCTGTAACTGTTGGCAGTTACTCAAACTATTCAATAACTCATACAAAAGAAGGAAAATGAGACATTGAGAGGATTGATTTTCCAATAAGAGCAAAAGAACTGAAATACAAATATATATAGGAATTTCTCAAGATCATTCGTGTCTATTCGCAACTAAAAATATTTTTGTTCATTTTTTTTTTCTCGTTACAAAACAGTCTTGAATGCATCAAAGAAATATAGCGTAAGGGTTTGGTGAAACATTGTTCCATTACAGGCATCATAAGAGCGACAAAGTCGATGAAACCGTGAACAGGTGGATGTGAATGCATCGAATCCATAGAGGAGGTCACAACCAAGAACCAAAGGAAAGAAACAAGAAAGAAAGCTTTAAGAAACGCTACAGGCCTAATAACCAGAACAACCAGAGGGTTCCACGCAAGTACAAGACCATCCTAAAAACTATTAGGTAACAATTCCACCAGAATACTGTGAAAATTTTCCTTTCATGAAATAGCACACAATAGCGTTTATACAAATATACAGTATAATAAAACAAAGCTCCATGGATAAGTTACATCGTATGCTTCAATAAATAAGCCGGTCTCAAAGAAACCCCAATAGCGTTATCAAGATAAGCCAGTCTACGAGTGCCAAGATTACTACAGACAGAGGGTTTCATACCCAAAAATCTATCAATAGAGGTGACCTATCAATACAACGGAGAGGAGAGCCGAATCTCAATTAAAACAAAAAGACCTAGGCATAAACAAGTGAAGCAGGACAAGACCCTACCCATTTGGGTCAACTGACTTCCAAACCAAGGAACAGAGCCTTAGACCACCACCGAAGCGCCAACGAGCCACCTACAAAAGCCACCATCAAAGTCATTATAGACCTGAGAGTGTGGAAGCTTAAAAACAAAAGGTAGAACAGAGCGAGGGTTTGCCAATACCTGGAAGGCAACATTGGACTGAAATGGAGCCTCGTCTAGTTGCCAACCACCAAGGGTACTCTGGTCACACAGGAGTGAGTTCCTTAGTGCCACTAAAAATACAATAGGGTAAGAAAATCATAGAGAGAGAACTTACCATTGTCTGCAGAGAAGCTGAGACCTAATGCCGAGACCCTTGACGGAGGCAACCTGAAATATTTGCAGTTAAGAAACAATTAAACAACATAGCAATTCTGTGAATAAAACCAACAGCACAAAAACAAATAGCATATATGAAACAATGACCACGTGAAGCATTCGGGAGAACCAGAAATCAGAGCAATTAAATAATAAACCACCACTAGAACCAGTGGTTGGAGCATAGACCAAAACTAGGGCATCATCGAACCAAAACTACCACAGTTACCGCAGAACAATTGAGAGACCCTCTCGGACAACAGAGAACAACCAGAATGCCAAGTGAACGAGGAATGAGGGAGTAAACCAAAGGCGGGATCACATATCTCGAGAGAAGGACAGGTGTTCCTTCACAGTAAATGTCAAGTACCAAATAGTAAATACAACAACCAAAATAGCTACCACTAATCCGCCGGGAGTATTATTTGCTTAATCACCATACTAATTATTGTGTTAATCATCTAGTAGAATTGTGAAGTTTTCAAAGGGCTGGTCCCATCAAAATATTTGTCTAACAGAGCCATAAAACCCATTAAGAACAACTACACCAAATGACTTGGGTTATTCAAAGAACCTCAATCTACGCTATCTCCTTCTCTTGACATTTGTCAACACTGTGGTGCTAGAAAGAGGGCCCTAGATAAATTAAGTGATTATCATTTACCTATCTACCTCTAATACTATAGATCTATAAAGCCTTCCTTTTTTGTGTCATCACAAAACTCACAAGAAGGCAGGTTGGATGAAAAACTAACCTACTTGGAGTCAAGTTCTTTGTTGTTGCATCAAATCAATGGCTCCTACCTAAATAACTATGATGATGCTTTTAATTTACCTAAAATTACTCATGAGACTATTCATATCTTGTCAAAACTCCAATTTAACAAAGAAGGGAATATATGTGCAATGAAACATCTTGATAAGTTTTTATGTAAATGCATCAAATATAATATTATTGATTTAAATGTTTTATGCATGTTCTTCAATTTAACTTTCACAGGTTGAATAGTTTCTAACCTATTCTATTTTCACTTGGTTTCAATTGATGGATGAATTTTTAGATGCCTTTGAAACTTATGACTATGATAAATATGTGAAGAATTAAAGACTCTACTAATAAGGGATGATTCATCTCTAGAAAGCTTTTCAACCAAGATCAATCATGTCTTTTTTAAGTTTCATGTTAATGATTTGTCTTTTGTATCAGACCTTATTTCAGATGCCTTTGCCCCTTTCATTCAACCTAATTCAATCGCATATGGTAAATTAGATAAATATAGCGACATCAAATTACAAGATGAATCTTGTTTACAAAACAAGATGGATCCTTTATTTGTAGAAAATTTTGACTCTAAAAGTTCCATCAAGAAAACACAATGCTTAGAATCTATTGAGGATAACTATACTCACAAGCAAACTAACATTTCTTCCAAAAAAATATTTACTAATTTGGATATAGTGGAAGAAGGTTTAATTATAGATCAAGATGCATCTTTTTCTTCCTCTAATTCTTATTCTAATCAGCTCTCAAATTTGATTATTAAACAACACATGGATAATGTAAATGATCTTTAGTGTTCTAATATTTTAATAGAGCATATTAGAGATATTTATTCTCAACTTGAAGAAGAAACTCTAAATCCTAATTGACAAATCATACCTTATTTTCAAGAAGGATTATATACTTATCATGAAGTTGTTCCCGCAAGTTTCATCATATAAAAGGAGAATCTTGATAATCATATAATTCTTGATAGTTCATCACCTAAACATAGTGAGGATGATCAAGTAAGGGAAGAGTTATCTCTTGAAATTGTAGTTGATCATAACTATGATAGTTTAAGAGAACCTTTTAATTTGCTTGTCTACAATTATTTTTACTTTTTATATCCCATTCTTTTCTCAGATTTTGGTGTGTATAACCCTTTGTTTACTTTATCTAACATTATTCCATCCCAATCTGATTCCTTTGATATGCTAAGTATAGGTGATGTAAATTTTAAACATGACATTTATAAAGTAGGATTTGATGCTTCTTCTCTTCAATTATTCACGAAGGAAAAGGGTATGTTATGAAAATTTTCTTTTAGATTAATTTATGATAAAGACAATGTACCCATTTTTGTTGAAATTGAAGATCCCACATTTCTTATTCCTCCATTGATTAAATCAAATTTACATTCCTCTACCTCACATCTGCAACCAATTTATTTCATCAATGGGAAGGATCGAACCAATGATTTCATTTCTTTAATGAATCCTCATATGATGTATCCATCGCTTGCAAATTTAATTCATCAAAGCTATAAATTGCATTCTTAGTTTCATGACAGGATTGAAGATTGGCTTGAGGATTCATGTCTCCAATTTTTTCAAGAAAATGATAAGGTTATACTTACTTTGCTTTTAAATGAATATCATAAAGGTAAGCATGGCCTATTTTCTTTTCTTTTTGAAATAGGCCAATTTGTTTTACTAATTGGAAATTTCTTTGTTGTTATAGGATTGGAGTTACTTCGAAGGTTGTATTGGAAATCAGACTTTACTTATTAATGTGACCATTGAGTTGTTTAGAGTAGGTTAATTAGGTTAGTTGTGTTATTTAAGTAGATTTCTTTTATTTTTTTTCTTGAATAATGTAGTCATGAGAACATGCTAATATCAAGTTGAAAGTTAGACATTGTAAGCTACTAGGGAAGTTTACTTAACTTTAGTTCTTTCACTTTATATATTCTTGTACATTATGTTTTCGTCATTCTAGGATTAGGACATAATAATATGTTTAGTGAAATAATAACTTGTAAGATTCTTTTTTTGTTTCACTTGAAATATAGTTGTTATGACTCTCATTTGTTTTGGAATTAATATCATGACTGTAATTTCAATTTTAAGTGTATTTTTAAATTTGATTTCTTTAATGTTCAATAAGATGGCCAAATCTATTAAACAACTCCTACAATGTTTAATGAAATTTTTATTTTTACGCAAGTACATATTCACATTATTAAAAGATCAAATAAGGATGAAATATATCTAAAAATTTCAAATTCGCCTTATCCCTTGATTCTTTTTATCATTTTTTGACGCCATTTGATTGTTACATTATTGTATGTTGACTTGATCGTGGCCTATTTTTATGCTTTCACTTTTCTTTTCTTTGGATTTCTAAGTTTATCCTTTGATGAAATGTTAATAAGGATTTGGGTTTTGTCATTTAGACCTCTATGTAACATACTCACTGGGAAAATAGCGGATATTGTGTTATATAAAGCTAGAATATTATCTTTTAAGGAAAACTTTTAGAAATATGTCTCTCTTGTGTTGACACTCAAATTCTCTAATTAATTAGTCATTGATTTGAAAATCTATTATTGGACTATGCTCAATATTCATCTGAATTTTTCCATCATTATTTATGAACTTTTATTTTAACCCAATGATAATGAAAGAACAAAGTATTTTACAAGACAATTTACTTCTAAGATAATTATTTTTTAGGAAAGTAAGATTAATCAATAAAGATTTAGTAACTAATAACTTTTTATGTCATCCCTCGCTCGTAAGGAGTCTGTCAGATTTCCTTCCCATATATTAAGTAGTATATTGCAGATTAATGGTAATCATATTTAGATCTTAACAAATAAGTTAACTAAAAGATAGGAGGTTCATGAACTGACCTACCATGATCACAGGTTCTAACAAAGTGACATTGCCACTATTAGCCACAAAGCAAGACAATGGTTTTTAGTTGTGAGACTGAAAGACAAGAGGTCTCATCACGAGTTGGCTTGTTCACTTTTATTGGTTCTTGTGAATAACATTGTTGTTAGTTGGTTACCAAGCCAAGGCACTGACCTTCAATTGATTACTAAATAAAAATTCATAAGTAATATAGATCTATATCTGGTAGATGGGATAAAAACATTTGATTGGGTCAAAAGATATCCCTTTCAAGGCTATAGATGCTTGCTGGCAGAAGTGGCCATGCTTTTGTTATTGAAGTCATGTTAACACTATATTTTACTTGATTAACTTGTCTTTCCCAAGACTTATTATCGGTCAAAGTTATTATTTTCATATTTACACATGATACGATAAACGATTTTGGGTTCATGTTTTATAAATAATGATGCAAATGATTTTTGATGAGTTGAGAAGTTTCGAATTTGTACCACATAAGTTAAATATGAAGCTTTTTAGGTTATTCAAGGTTTAACCTTTTGGAACATCTAATATTTATTCCTCAACTTTTAGAGATTTTGAGTCATTAACCAAAGATAATTACTTCACCCAATGAGTCGCCATTTGTTGATCTGCCAACAACTCCCCTACGTTTTAACTAAAATGAAGGGGGCCCCACTTTAAATTTTGGAAAAATCCCCCTTCAAATTTCACATGATTGGTCAATGGTTTCTCTTATCTTCGTTGTTTGGATTTTTCCTGTAGGATTTAGAATAATGTTTTGATCACATCCTTTTCATTATTTATGGGATTTTAGTATCATGAAAGAGATGTTTTTGTCAAACATTTTTCTATATGAGTTTCTTTCTTTCGATCATTTGATGCTCATTGGATTTATTTTATGTCATTAAATACCTTTAACTAATCAATCTTTATGATGGCCTAGCACTTGTGTCAAACTTTGATAAGATCTCGTCGATGGTTAGGGTATGATCAATGACATATATTGAAATAATTTCAAATGGTACATGCTATGGAGGGGATCTTATTGCTTTACATGCACATCCTTTGTTTTGGTCCTTTGAAGTTGTTGCTTTGGTTGCTTGATCTTGAATGATTATTCCACATCATTCTTAAAAACCCAGTTTGCATTTGGTTCTCTAAGATATCTTCAATGATTCATAAATTCATCGTTTTCAATGACTAGTTTCAAAAGTTTTATTCACTTGGGTTACCTTCTTCACTGTAAGAATTTGGTTCACCTCCAAATGAGTTTGAAAATATGTACATATATTTGCCTAAATTAATTAGATTCAATATACATATAAATGTATGATTAATTTTAATATATTCATTATGGTAATTACATATTAAATTTATGTAAAATATATCCCAATATATAACTCTAATATGTATTATATACAAACTTATAATATTTAAACATTATATTATATATTCACAATTATAGTTTATATTTATTTTATATTCTAAATATATAAATTAGCATCACTGTAATCAAATGAACGTGAGTGTGTTCAAACAAAAAAATCCCTTAAATTGAGTTATAATCTGTGTCCGCCAAAGTTGAAAATATAGATGGTTCGGAATGAATTGAAAATATGGAGTTATCAACTTCCCTCTCGTGCCAATCGCCATGGTAACCTACACGTCACCTTGCTCATCACATTAGATTTCTCGCTGGGGATTGACCATAATAAATAAAACACGGGCCAACACGTATCGTTGCTATGAAATTCCACACCATTAGCTCTGCATATAACAACATCCCACATTTGTGGAAATCCCACATCGAATTATGCTCCTTGAGATGAGCTAGGTTAGTAAGAAATTAAAATGACACATTGATATATTCATTACACAAACTACTAGCCATACCAAAAATGACTTCACCTCATGTCAATTATTAGGTGGATTGTACAGTGATGTATGGTTTGATGATAAGTCACATGGGCGAAGTCGGGGGAGACCGAAGTTCAAATCTTATTGAGTACAATGACTTGCTGTGGTGGCGGTTAGAGGGGCGGATTCCCCTTTCTCGTGAGTCTGCTCTTGCTAAAATCATAGGAACTTAGTATACCCTACTTGCAGGTGGTTGGTTATGCTCTTGGTGTTATAGTGGCAGCTATGAGGTTTGATTTTGGGTCGGGCGGATTCCCCTTTCTCGTGAGTTTGCTCTTGCTAAAATCATAGGAACTTAGTATACCTTACTTGCAGCTACCGAATCTTGTAGTAGCATGTCAAAGTCTTCTAGTTCGTTTAAGATAAGCGCGAAACAGTTTGCATTCGACAACAGTAACTAATATGCTACAACATGCACAACCTCACCACATATCTGGATTCTTTACTGTGTTTTTGATACGATCAATATTTCCGTTTTAATGTAATATTGCTATTCTTTTTGAAGTGTTTATTCATATAATACTTTTGATTTTGCAGGTTGAGGGTGGACTAAATGAAGCAATGATCTCATGGAAAGCAGATCACATTGCAAAAATGCTGGAAGCTTAGATTGAAGAAAATAACATGGATTTGACTTAACTTTGATCGAGTAAACGTTTGTTTGTGACTCTCAAAAATAAATATGTGAATGAGATTTGGAGAGATTTTAGGATTTTTTTTTATTCTATGTAAAGGAATGTGCTGGATTATTATAATGGGGTTCTTTATAAAGGTGGGGGGGGGGGGGGATTTTTATTTTTCATTTTTATGTAAAGGAATGTGCTGGATTATTATAATGAGGGGGGAATTCTTTATAAAGAGGGGGGATGTTTGACAATATTGTAACATGATATGGAAGATGAGTGTGTTTGCTCTATAGCTAGGGATTTTTGAAACGAAGGAAATGCTTTTCATCTTTCTTTTTCTTTTATCTTGGTAGACATTGTCTTTTTAAGGAAGCAGAAGAGGAGGCCTTGTTTGTAGCTGCAATTACAATTTTTATTTCTTTTTCCCGTCATTTTCACTTGTTCAAGTTGTGTTGGTAAGATTTCTCTTTAAAATTTAATTTGAATATTTAATTAAATCAATATTTGGCACATTGATGTAGTTTGAATATTAATTTGATTGTGTTAAATGATTGTAGATCTGATTTAATGCTTAAGTGATATTTAGGAAAATAATGAGAATTTCTTTGTCTCGTTTCTTGAAATATTGATGTGTTCATTATATTGTTCATTTTTTCAAGCATTATATCCCTTTTTTAATGTGTTCTTGGGACTAGGGTAGGTCTAGGTTAGTTTGGATATAGTGGAAAATAGTTTTACTATTTATTTCTTTTTATGGTTTTGAATGTAAAATTCATTAAAATGAACTGAAATTTTTCTCAGATTGTTTAGAGGAAACAATGATTATAGATTTGTTCTTTTTTGTTGCTCTAGTAAAATTCACTTTTAGTTTTTTATGATTCAAAATGATTATTTGTCTAAAATTTAAACTATTCTTTAAATTTGTACAACTTGTCTTTTCACACTAGTTAGAGTTTTCCTTTTGGTAAGGAATTTAAAGATTTCTTTCTCAAAAGAGAAGGAAATATTTGGCTAACAGAGCTAAAAAAATCAGTCAAGAATAGCTACACGAAATGGCTTCGGTTATTCAAAGAACCCCAGGGCTTTCTTCTCCTGTCGTTTTTGCCAGTCAACATACAAGAACCATTGTATTAGTATTTTTCATCTTGGAAAGAAAATCAACAACTTTGTTTTTCTTTCTAGGTTTGTCTAATATATTAATATTGAATTCCTGTAATAATAAAATCCATCTAGTAATTCTACTATTATTTTTAGGTTTATTCATTAAATTAAATATCTAATGATAGAATTATAAATATGAATAGAAGTTTTGTATTAAGTAATATAACACCTGGACTTATTGATCGCATGTACTACTACTAAAAAGTGTTTTTCATTAACTTTATAATTCAACTCGGCAGGAGTTAAATTTTTTCTTGTATAATAGATTGCATAAGGAGTTAGATCTGTTTGTCCTAATACAATCCCTAGAGCTATATCTGAAGCATCAGTGGAAATATGAAATGGGAGGGACCAATTTGGCCCTCTTAGAATAAGTGCTTAAGAAATTTTCTTTTTCAATGAACCAAAAACTATTTGACATGAAGAATCCCAATAAACTTCTCAATCTTTGCTGAGTGCTTCAAAAAGTGGCAAACCATTTTTTGTGAATTTTTCTATCTTCTATAATAATCTCTAAATCTAAGAAAACTTCTTAAGTCTTTGAAATTTGGGTATGGAAATTTTGGAAATAAATTCAACCTTTGCCGATTCCATCCATTATGATTCCAGAACTGGAAATATGTTGCCCCAAAACAATACCTTCGTTAAACACCATAAAGAAATTTCATTGCTCAAATAAAAGTTGGTTTCTCGACATCTAATAAGGAATTTTTCTAATTTATTTAAAGCTTCTTGAAAAAAATGTCCATAAACTGTAAAATCATCCATATATACCTTAACACCATCATGAATAAACTGAGAGAAAATACATAGTACCGCTCTCTAAAATGTAACAGGGGCATTGCATAATTCAAAAAGAAGTAATCTATAAGCATACACTCCCCAAGGACATGTAAATGTAGTTTTATCTTGAATTTCTAGTGCTATTTGAATTTGATTATAACCACTGAAGTTGTCAAGAAAATAAAAATACTTTTTCCCCTACTAATGTGTCTAAGACTTAATTAATAAAAGATAGTGGAAAATGATATTTTAAAGTTTCTTTGTTTAATTTCTTGTAATCTATACAAATTCACTACTTACCATTTTTCTTTAACACAATAACAATTGGTGAAATCGACCATTTTTCTTTGACACAATAACAATTGGTGAAATCCATTAGCTATCAAACATTGGATAGATAAAGTTTACATTGAGCAATTTTTGTAATTCTTCCTTCACCATTTCCCTCAAATTAGGATCCATCCTTCTTTGAGGTTGTCTAATGGGTTTGACATTTTCATGTATGTATATATGATGCATGCAAGTGTTAGGATTTCTTACTTTCATGTCTTATATTCCCATGCAAAAGCAGGGGAATGTTTTCCCAACATTTTGATTAATTGATATTTTGAAAACCTTTCAGGTTATTGCTAATATTTGAAGCTTTTCTTAGGCTAATTTCTATAAGAGTACTGCCAAATTTCTAGATGGAATTTAGTGATAGCATAGAATGACGTGATGCAAAATATTCAATCTTACAATTTTATTGAAACCTTTTTCTAACATATGTAGCACAATAATTTTGTTTAAAATATTGAGAAAAATCACAATTATTCATAAGATTCATTAATTGATTTTCCTCATCATTTTTCTTAATGGACATTTCTTGTGAGATAACTAAAACATTTTGTACATCTCCATATTCTTCTTCTTCTTCATCAATCCATTATTCATTTTCAATTTCAATTATTCTTCTTGCTGGAGGAATAATGTAAGCTTTTTCATTGAATTTCCATTAGAAATTATCATGTCACTAGATCTACAACTAATAAATGCATAAGCCATGGCTAACCAAGGTCCAAGGCCTAACTAATATCAATGGATGACCACCTAGATCGTTTTTTAGTGTTAATACCATAAAATCAACTAGATATTCCCAAGAATCTAGAGATACAAGTACATCTTCTAATGTGCCCTTTGGTTTTATAATATACTTGTCTGCTAATTGCAATATAATGGATGTATATTGAAGGTTGGTTAATTTTAGTTTATCCATAGTTCTTCTCTTTCATAGCATTTATTTCTGCACCTAAATCAATTAATGTGTTTCAGATTTCTACATTATTAATGTGGATTTTCACAATAAAACTCCCTAGATCTAGATATTTTTCTATTGTAGTTTTTCCCATCATGATTTCAACTATTTTTCCAATGAGATGAAATTTTTGGAATTATTTTCTCTTTCCTCCTGAATTTTTAATGCACAACTCCTTTATTGTTTTTGCATAAATTGGAATATCCCTTATTTCTTGAGGTAAAGGAATTTTAATGCAAATATTTCGTAACTCATCTAACATATTATAATTTACAAAATGTCAATTATTTGTCTACACCTTTATATGTTTGTAATATCTCCAGAAAAGGAGTGTTTTGTAAAGATATAGATGTTTTACTGCTAGAGGAGTAGGACAATTTTGTCTTATTTATGTGTCATCTACTTGATTAGGAATTTATTACTTCTCATGAATTGTTTCCTTTTTAGGAACCTCTTCCTCTTTATGTCCTTCATTGACAATAGGGGGATCCTTTTGTTGAAATTTGCAACAAGAAATGTTAAAAATAGCAACAAGAAATTCCAATTTAATTTGTCCTTGAATTAAATTGTGAATTAAATCGGAATTCTATTCTCAAAGCAACTTGTAATAGTTAATAAGTTAAATTGTCTTAATTGACTTAAGAAATTTGAGTTGGAAGTCTATCTAGAATCATGCAAAGTGATCCATAAATTTTAGGGGCCCAGGTTGAGTTCTTTTGAGTTGTAATTAATTAAGTCAGTCTAACTGAGTTATAGTCAGTTAAACTAGTTCAATTAGTTGGAGGAACTAGTAGGAGGTCTATTAGTGGGGAGAAGATTCAGTGTAGCTTCATTGCCACACCAGTTAATTGAAGATTCACTCACAAATAAATCATGCATGTTAGTTCAGAGGAAGATGTAGTTGAGATTAGAGTTTAGGGAGAGTGTACTATCAGTTATATAATTTTCCAAGTTGTACAGATGGTGCATGCAATCAATTGAGGGCCTATAGATGGATTACGCAGTCATGGGTGTAGAATTTACCGAGTAAATATGGGCTAATTCTCTTAGGAATTGTACAAGGAAGTAGGGGTTTGGAACGCAACAAAATTGGCTAAGTGTTGGGCTGAGTTGGTTTGTGAGGTGCAAAGATATATTATAATTGTGCAAGAATTGTTTGGGTTAAACAAGAATTGTATTTTCTTCTCAAATCTTCTAGTTAACGCAATATAGATAGTTGTGGTTTTGAGTAGTTGCTTTCCACATAGAAATATTGTGTTATGTGTAATTGATATTCTTCCTTTTCTGCTTATTGTTTTCATCGATCAATTTTGGTTTTCGTTGAAAAGTAGAGTAGATTATTGTCTTGTGTTGTAGCATATCACATAAGTTGTTGAATCTACAACAAAAATATACATGGTATCAGAGCTGAAGAGAGTAGCAAAGAGGAGAATTCGAGTTTGTTGTGCAGGTGAAAATCAAATTTGTAAGTTCATACTTAAGAGTCAGCAATATGTCATTCTACGGCCTGAGACTTGAGTATGCCTTAGAGGGAAACTCAAATTACATAGCTTGGAAGGACAAGATGGAGGCAACGATGCAAGATAATTATCTCAAGGAATTCATAGATCATGAAATTCTTACGTCTCCAGCGTCAGATGCTAAATATATGGCTGAATGGTGAAAATGTGTGGAAAAAGCGAGAAGGATTATCCTAGAAGGAGTTTGAGACAATATTGTCTCGAGTCTCCATGGTAAGGATACTTCAAACTCAATGTGGAAGGCATTGATGAACTTGTTTCAAAATAACAGTGACCATAGGAAGTTGGCACTGAAGGACAAACTCAAAAAGATGAATATGGAGAAGGGCGACTCAATTCCAAATTACTTGACCAAGTTCACCCATTGTCGGTATGAGCTCGGAATTGTCAGGATTATTGTTTCTGAAGATGATATGGTGAGCGTAGCTCTTCTAGGACTTCCCAAGAGATGGCATAGTTACCACGACTTTGTTAATGGGAGGGATAAACTACTAGATTGGGAGCGATTGTGGTTGGATTTGGTATAGGAAGAGATTTGGTGGAACACCAGAGATGGGACCTCTTCCAAAGAAGTGGAAGAGGACTTTGCATTGGTGAGCAAAGAAAAGAAATCGAAGGGAAAGAATTCCCAAGGAAATGCAGGTGGCAAGAACAAGGGCTTGTCGAAAGTTAATTGTTTTCACTATCACGAGTACAGGCACTATCCCATGAATTTCCCATAGAAGAAAGCAAGCAAGAAGGAGCCAACAATAGTGGCAGCAGCTGAAGCTCTAGCTTCACAATTCGAATTTGATTTCACTCTCATTGCATGCATGGCCAACACTCTAATGGGAAGCGTGTGGTATCTCAATAGTGGTTCCTCGTTCCATATGGCGGGGAATAGAGACCTCTTCAGTAATTTTGAGGAGAAATACCTCAAGAAGAACAGAGTTTGGAGTTGACAAGAGGTATAGCGCTACTGGGATCCGTATAGTAGGTAAGTTTGGCTCCCCTCTCAGAATTGCAGATGTGATGTAAGTTCCAATACTAAAGAAGAATCTTGTTTTCATCGCGGTATTAGAAGATCGTGACTATGATGTGATTTTTAGTAAGGGAAAGGTTTTCCTTAGACACATCGCCATAGGATAGGTGAAACAAATTGGTGTGTGAGTTAAGAACCTGTATTATCTCAAGGTCAAAGATGCATGCAAAGCTTTGAGGAGCAAGGCAAAGGATAGAGACTTGGTGGTTGAGAGGGAGAATGAATTACCTCTCAACATATAGCCCCAGAAGAAGCCTCTGAAGTAGTCTTAGAAAGTTATGGATCAATAACAATTAGAGAAGCAAAGAGTAGATCGAGTGGAGAGATTCATTCAAGCAGAGAAGAACCAGCCTCAAAAAGTTGTGGGGCAGCCACAATTAGACAAGCATAGAGGAGACTAAGTGGAGACATCCACTCAAGTAGAGGCCTCTAGTAGGGGGAAATTTCAAGCAAAGTGGGTAGAGGGAGCACATGCAGCCATACCTCTTGGTGAGACGTAGGGTGTTGTGAAATAATAGTCCCTAGAGTGCAGACATTTCGGTAGGGTCCATTGAGATGTTTTTTCTCATGGATCATTACCTTGCTATGGGAGCCCAACGTACACAGTATCAGGATGGATCAGTGGCGGTTGATGTAATCAAATGTTAGAGTGATAGAGGCAGAGACTACTAGCAGTTAGATACTATGGAGTGCAAAGCAAAGTTGGCAGTAGTGTAGATGGTTAGAGTGATAGAGGCAGAGACTAGTAGTAGTTAGATACTATGGAGTGCAAAGCAAAGTTGGCAGTAGTGTAGATGGCAAAGTGCAGAGTCAACAACAACACAAAGTTTTTAGTAGATAGTGTAGTAACTAGTAGTAGTCAGAGACTTTGGTGACAAATGCATCATACTAATTCAATTTGGATCCTTTTTTAGTTTCAGAAGTTGCAACAACAAAAAAACTAGAGAGAAGTGTTGAATACAAAACATTCGAAAGGTACCAGATTAGTATAGAGTTGAATTCATTTCTTGTTGAGAGGGAGTGTTAAAATTTGCAACAAGAAATGTTAAAAATAACAACAAGAAATTTCAATTTAATTTGTCCTTGAATTAAATTGTGAATGAAATCGAAATTCTATTCTCATAGCAACTTGTAACAATTAATTAAGTTAAATTGACTTAATTGACTTAGGAAATTCAAGTTGGAAGTATATCTAGAGTCATGTAGAGTGATCCCTAAATTTTAGGGGCCCGGGTTGAGTTATTTTGAGTTGTAATTAATTAACTCAGTCTAACTGAGTTATAGTAAGTTAAACTAGTTCAATCACTTGGAGGAACTAATAGGAGGTCTAGTAGTGGGGAGCAACTTCACTGCCACACCAGTTAACTGAAGATTCACTCATAAACAACTCATGCATGTCAATTAAGAGCAAGACCCAGTTGAGATTAGAGTTTAGGGATAGTGTACTATCATTTGTATAATTTTCCAAGTTACACAGATGGTGCATGCAATCTTTTGAGAGCCTATGGATGGATTCCGTAGTCATGGGTGGAGAATTTCCCAATTAAATATGGGCTAATTCTCTCAGGAATTGTGTAAGGAAGTAGGGCTTGCAAAGCAGAAGAATTGGTTAAGTGTTGTCTTGATATGGTTTTGAGGTAGAGATGTAGATTGTACTTGTGTAGGAATTGTTCAGGTTGAACAAGAATTGTATTTTCTTCTCAAAACTTCTAGTTAATGCAATATAGATAATCAGGTTTTTGAGCAGTTTCTTTCCCCAGATAAATATTGGGTTATGTGCAATTGATATTCTTCATTTTCTGCTTATTGTTTTCATTGATTAATTTTGGTTTCCGCTGAAAAGTAGAGTAGATTCTTGCATTGTGTTTTATTATACCACATAAGTTGTTGAATCTAAAGTAAAAATGTACACGTTTTATTGTAAAACTCTTCTTGAACTAAGATGGATATCATTAAGATCAAGAGGAGATATTATGTATGTTTGGAAATTTTGTACTTCGAAATTGTAAGAGGGTTGAGTTATTTTGTTTTTGGGTTTTGGAATTAGTTGTGCAAGTAATTGGGTGGGTCTTTGAGGTGGTTGCGTAGGTGGTAATGGGAGAGGTTGACTAGAAGTCAATTGTGGGTGTATTTGAGGATGTGGTGTAGGTGGATGTTATTGATATTGGACCTAAGGATACTATGGATATTGTGTAAAGCATGGTAGTATTGTGGATTTCTTCCACGATATCCTTGAAAACCTTGTTTCCAAGATGGATTTTGAGGTTGGGATGGCCAAGGTTGCTAAGGAAATAGAATATTCCAATTATTTTGAGACCATTGTGTATAAGCCTAATTTTTTTTATTAGGATCTTGCATCATACTTGGTTGATGAGGCTACTAATGTCTCCTTGGAGCTAAAAAGTAGAGTTGTCCTAGTAGTTGATTTATTTGACTATCTTCTTGGTAAACTCCTTTCAACCATGGTAGTGATGGGAAATCTTTTGTGGCATGTGATTCTACATAAATGACAGAAATTTCAATGCTATCAAGTTAACATTCTAGTGGATTTTTCTTTCTACACTTAGAACAAAATATAGATCAAGCAATATTCTCATATTTTTTCTTATTTTTCATTCTCAACATATCTATTTATTAATGCAGGGTTACCCCTGCTTACACCCACAATATGCTTATATACGCATAAGCAATTTATTCCCAGGTATTTAACTCTCTCGGGAGTCAAATCTTCAACCATTCATGGTTAAGGCCCTAATCAACAATTACTTTATATCAGAACTCAAATATCATATAACCACTACTATAACTCCGTCAGGTCCACTCTCCTTTGCGCTATTTACTCCGACCTCTGCACTCTTCGATCTTTGATTGACGATGTTGCTTAATCACATATCGGTGCTTCAACATTCCACTATCTGTTAGCCCTTGACCTCCCCGATTTCCAATCGCCGATTGCTTCTGGACCGTCGATCTAACTTTCGATTTGACGGTCTATGTTCCATTGCATCATCATAGTCGCAATCATTCAAAGGCCCAATTCCGATATCACATAGAGGGTTTCACCAATGCAATTCAATCCTAGACTTTGATCATAAATATCTAATGGCTACGGTCTGTCGATACTTCACTTCTCTATTCTTCCTTTTGCTTGTTTCCTTTATGCTATTTCTTTAATATTTTTGTGGTTTTGGTTCTTCAATGGTTCAAAGTCTTCAACCTTCGTTGTTCCGCTGCTACTCTCTCCTGAGCTTAACTTCATGAGTTCTTTGATCATGATTACTCCAACATTACTTTGGTTCTTTAAGTGGTTTCAAGGGATCTCCACGCTCCTCTGTATTCTTTCTCTCAGAGTATTCTACTTTGTTCAGGTCATCTCCTCCTCTATATTCCTCGTCTCTGTCTGTGCTCTTATTTAACCTGCACATACATCTGCTAGACTCACACAAAATATCATCAATGTCCTTCTATGGATCACTCAACACATAAAAGGAAATACAAAATCACATTAGTTCAACTACTCATTTTAATAATGCACAGATACAATTGACTTCAGCCTAATTTACATTTAGTCAGCTGTCATGCTCCTCTTGGAGACTCTCCCTACAGGCCTCTGCGACTCTCCTTTATCTCTCTGTCTAACCTTTCCAACCTCTCCATCTTTTCCTTTTCAGTACATTATTAGTAGTTTCTTTACAGTTGAGGAATTATTCCTTAGTTACTTTTCAGTTGCTCAACAGTTTCTTCAAACTAGTTCCTAACTAATCCTAATCCTCTCATGTTCTCCTACATTCGATAACATTTACAAATATGCCTTTTAATATCTAATTAATCACTCAAATGCCTAAATATTTACATTAATTCAATGCTCAAGAAACCAACTTCCTTAAAACATAAGACCCCCTATGTCTACTAAATTACATTGATTTTCTTGGGCTGAATGCTCCTGCATCAGACTCCCAAGCTTGGAAACATTCATGATCTCCTGATCATGTGTTCTCATATGATAATAGTGTTGAAAAGTGGGCAACAAGAAATGCTTGTTGAGAATGCAACAAGATGATGGAGCTTAGTGGAAAGGAGTCGCCTTCACTAAGTGGTCCCGCAGGCAAGTTTTGGCGCAAAGTCTATTTTTAGACATATGGATCATGGTCTATGAGTTACAGGATGTTGTTTATGGATGATTGGTCATATTGGGAAAAATAGATGGAATTCTATTTTTTGGATCACAGCGGTGTGATCAGAGTCTATTTTTAGACTGTTAGGTAAAAATAGAAATAGTCAAATATTATTAGCCCTTAGCAATATTTGGACTATAAACATTATCTTATCCTCTTGGAGCGCTTCGGTTCGAGCTACGGATGTGGCACATGCAGCTACCAGAAGGAAATACGTGGTTACCTATGGGTTGACTGAGCTATTGCATGAAGGACTTCAGTTAGAACTCAAGTGGTTGAGTTCTGTGGAGTTAGATGAGCAATTAATGGAGTTGTGTTCAGTTTGACTTAGTTGAACTAGTTGTATTTAGTCTAATTGGCCAATAGACTAAGTGATGAGTTGTTTGAATTAGTTATTAATTAATTCACTAATTATTAACTCATAATGCAACTGAAGAATACATCAGTTAACTCAGTGCATGGACAGTTCAGTGGAGACAAGTGTTAGAGGTAAGTGAAAGGGTTCAGTGCAATGGATTGAGTAATGCCAATGAGGCCAAGGGAAATTGTAGCTTATGCTCACGTGATTTTTCCAAGTAAATACAAGTTTTCTTGAGCCATTATCATTCATTCTCTTGCAGGATTGCGCAGTGGAGGCAAGCAAGCAGCGGGGGAGATTTGGAGATCAGATCTGAGCTGTATTGTATGTAACAGGTGGAGATAGTACTGAGTACTTGTGAGGAGTATTGTACTATGTATTGTTACATGTTCTCAATCATTACAATATACAGATAGTGTGGGGTTTTCAGCTGTATGCTTTCCTCGGGTTACATACTGTGTTAATGTGTGCATTCGATTGATGTTTCATTGTTTTTAATGCTGCTAAATTGATGATCAACATAGAGGAGGTTATGTATTATGCATGTATTCCGAAATAATGTATAATCGAGATAATCTCTGTGAATAAGTGTCATATTATTCAAAATTTCTACAAATAGAAAACTTACAGGGTCCCAAACTTTTGTTTGTTGTTGTCCATAAGCTTCACTGTCTTCATCTCTCTTTGGTTGTAACCTTCCAGGCTTCCGCACCTTATGTTGTAGTGCTCCACTGTCTTTACCTTCAACGTTCTTCACCCTCCATTCAACTTTACAATGGATTTCTTGCTTGGCTTTGCTATAACTTTTCTTAGGTACTCGCATCAAATCCCATAATTCATTTATGGCCTCTTGTAGTTCAATCCTCTACTGATAACAAATCTTGCTTTGATTACTCTGCCACTGCATCTCCCTGCACATTGTTCTTTCATATTTAAACTGCGGATTACTTCCTTCTTCTTTTTCTGCTTCAACTTCTATTATTATTCTTGAAATTGCTCCAGATACTGCTGTAGATATTGCTGCTACCCAAACTTCTTTAGTAACCTTGAAGTTATCTCCCTCTGCAATATCCAATTGCTGCTCCTTGTCTGCAAATTTACTTTCGAAAGGTAAACTAAGGTAAACTACTCTCCAATCCCCTATCTGCAATAACACTTTCACTCACATTACTCTGTATATTAGTTAACAAAACATAGTTTAGCAAACTAATATCAGCTTTTGTCTCAGTCAAAACTTGAGACATTCTTTTGTCTATGTCTGCAATCCCTTTCCCATGCTCAAATGCTTCCAGCAAATAGTTCAACGATTCAGTTACTACCTGATTCCTTTCAAACACCTCATCACTATGTTGTTTATCAATTCCAGCATAAATCTCCTCCTTTTCCTTAACAACATTCCATAGCTATCCTTCAGCTCCTTAACTAATCCTGGTAGTCAGTTCATTCTCCTTCAGTTCTAAGATTGATTCTTCTTTAGCATGAGACATATTTGTCTCATCCTCCTGTACATTTCTATTCTTCTCTTTGTCACTATTACGTGACACTTTCATCTGTCCTTCTGGGATGATTAAATATTCCTTATACACATCTCTACCTATACACTCTTAAAAAAAACTCATTTCTTCATCAAAATTACTAAAACTTAAATCATTTACCTGAGGTCTCAATTCATGGTTTGATTCAGACTCTCTTAACATATTTCTAACAATAAAATCTCTGTTTTAGATTCTTCAAGCGTTAAATTTGTATGCTTGACATATTCCTTCTCTTCTACTTGCTTTTGGCTACCCATATAAGCCAAACTCCCTCTGTTTACAACTTTAGTAGTATGCTGAAAAGCAATATTTTCCTCCAATTGTGTATAAGCTTCCTCATGAGACCTAACTATCTCATCTTTATTCTTCAAAACATAATTCAAATTTTGTCTCTCCTTTTCCTCTTCTTTGGCAATACCCAAAGATCATCCATCATCATGTATTACATCTACAGACATACACAAATTTTTAATTTCAAAAACATAAGGCTTAATAGCCTCAACTAATGTTTTGGACATCATTTCTCCATCTTCAAGTTCACAAGGAACTTGTTCTTCTCCAACAACTTTGTTTTGTTGTAGTTCAACTCCTTTGAGCTTCTTTGATCTCAATTGAACATCCATTATCTGCTTGAGCTTCTTACGCTCCTCTATTAACTGAGTATTCATGTGTTGCTCCATTTTCTCCTCTTCTATCATCACATCAGTATGCTATTTTGAATTCTCAAAAGAACTCATGAGACTTTTAGCTAGTCACTCCTCCACATCATCTGTTCCAATGATGCCTTCTTGTATTTGTTCACTATAGTGAGCTTTTTCATTCTCTTCCAGTTCCGATTTTACAATCTGAACACTTACTTTTGGGTCTTCTAGCCTTTCTTCCAGAAGACTTCACTCATGCCACCAATTTGTCATCTCGCTTGGAATTCATCCCGAAAGTTCTATACTATCCTCACTATCTTCTTCTTTTAGAACATAATTTAGATTCTTCCTAGCTTCTTCCTTCTTTATGACAATATCAGAAAATTGTCCTTCTTCATGTGTTACACCTCTTCTATCATCCTTCAGTAGATGTTCTTCCTCCTCTGTGAGAGCTTTAACATTTTTCTGCCTACTCCCAGGTGACTCTTATGTCTCCTTCAGATTCGAGATCTTGCCATCTCAGTCTTGATCTGAACAGATTTTTGATTCTGCTCCTTCTCTTTGACAAACTCTAAAGTTTGTTCATCCTCCTGTGACATACTCGCAATCGTCCACAAATCATTAATTTCAAAATTACAAGACCTGGTGGTCTCTCTTGCTTCTACAGTTATTAAACTTCTTTGTTGCTCTGAATCTACTACATGATTCAGTTTCTCAGGTTCAACTTTATCTCCTGTTGGCATCTCCTCAGGCTGTCTGGAACCATCAAAATAGTCCATGGGATCTTCGCTTGATCTCCACCCTTCATCTGTCTCTTTAGTGTAGAATTCACCTTCTCCTAGAATTTCACCCTCTTCTAGTTCACAAATGGACACTTCCATTACCAACTCATCTTCTCTGAGTTTTTCTGATTCCAATTGAACAATTGTCTTCTCAATCTTTCTCAACTCTTCTTCTAGCTCTAAATTCACCTGTTGATCCCTTTTCTCTTGTAACTTCTGCCACGAACTCTTCTTCTCATGGTCCAACCATGATTCTGGCTTTCATCAATTCTCTGTAGCATCTCCATCAATACTTCAATCTGGAGACCTATCTCAACTTTCTCTTTGTCAAACTCTTCTTGGCTCATCCTCTTGCCATTTGCCTTGGCATCTTTCCTTCTACTGTGGCTTCTCTCTGAACCTCTGCTATGACTATCAGTAGTCACCTTCTCCTCCATCTTCATGGGTTTCTCAAACTCACTATGAGCTGCACTAAGTCTCTGCAACAACAAGTCCTCCTTATTGCAACTTACCTCACCAAGCTTTCCTCTGTACTTGGTCTTTTGGCAAGTACTTGGTTCTCTATCTTTGGAACCTCCTTTGAGCACTTCTCTCTACTCCTTCTAGGCTTCAACTCACCTGCACCTTTTAAGAACAAAACTATCCTTTTGTACTTCAATCACGATTGAAATACTAGGTTCTGACCACACTCTCTTACAAACCCTTACTGACTTCCTTCATCACTGCTCTTAATGCTATGATCTTCTTACTGAGATGCTTCACTAATTGTTGTTACCTGCATATCAATGATATTTAAAACAAAACCATTCCCAAGCTTTCAAAAGCTTGCTTCTAATTTCCCTTTTGAGAATACTCTTATCCTCTATGTCCAACCTTCAATTTGATTCTTCAGGTTCACTGCCACTTCTCCTTCAGAGTATTTTCCTTTCTCTGCCTTCAAGAACACATCGGGTTCTCCTCTCATAGCTTCTCTTACTGTCCTTTGCTGAGATACTTCATCTGCAACCACAATCTTCAATTTCAATTTGAAATAAAATGTGTCATCTCACCTTCAATATCTCTACATGATCTTTTTCCACCATTCTCCTGCACTTTGGATGGATTGTTCTCTATCTTCTTGCATCTGCAAGTTCTACTACACTTTTATCCCTGTGTGCCTTCTATTTATCAGTTTAAAATCTGATCTTCTCTTGCCTGCATAAATAACTTAAAACATAACTCTGTTCTAAGTTTTCTCCAAGAGCTTTTAACTTGCTCTGATACCAATTATTGTAGGGTTACCCCTGCTTACACCCACAGTATGCTTATATACGCATAAGCAACTTAGTCCCAAGTATTTAACTCTCTTGAGAGTCAAATCTTCAACCATTCACGATTAAGGCCCTATTCAACAGTTCCTTTATATCGGAGCTCAAATATCATATAACTGCTACTATAACTCTATCAGGTCTGCTCTCCTTTGCGCTATTTACTTCGACCTCTGCACTCTCCAATCTCCGATTGGCGATATTGCTTAATCGCATATCGACGCTTCAACATTCCACCGTCTACTAGCCCTTGACCTCCCTGATTTCCAATCACCGATTGCTTCGAAAGCGTCGATCTAACTTCCGATTCGACGGTCCATGTTCCATTACATCATCGCAGTTGCTATCATTCAAAGGCTCAATTCTAATATCACATAGAGGGTTTCACTAATGCGATTCAATCCTAGCCGTTGATCATAAAGATCCAATAGCTATGGTCTGTTGATACTTCACTTCTCTATTCTTCCTTTTGCTTGTTTATTTTACGCTATTTCTTTAATATTTCTGTGGTTTTGGTTCTTCAATGGTTCGAAGTCTTCTTCCTTTGTTGTTCCGCTGCTATTCTCTCTTGAGCTTCACTTTGTGAGTTCTTTGATCACAATTACTCCAACATTACTTTGGTTATTTAAGTGGTTTCAAGGGCTCCCCACACCCCTCTGTATTCTTTCTCTCATAGTATTCTACTCTGTTCACGTCGTCTCCTCCTCTATATTCCTCGACTTTGTTTATGATCTTATTTAACCTGCACATACATCTGTTAGACTCACACAAAATATCATCAATGTCCTTTTATGGATCACTCAGCGCATAAAAGGAAATACACAATAACAGTAGTTCAACTACTCATTTTAATAATGCACAGATACAATTGACTTCAGCCTGATTTACATTCAGTCGGCCCTCATGCTCCTCTTGGAGACTCTCCCTATGGGCCTCTGCAACTCTCCTCTATCTCTTTTTCTAACCTCTCCAACCTCTCCCTTTTTTCCTTTTCAATACATTATTAGTAGGTTCTTTACAATTGAGGAATTATTCCTCAGTTACTTTTCAGTTGCTCAACAGTTTCTTCAAACCAGTTCCTAACTAATCCTAATCCTCTCATGTTCTCCTACATTCGAGAACATTTACAAATGTGCCTCTTAATATCTAATTAATCACTCAAATGCCTAAATATTTACATTAATTCAATGCTTAGGAAACCGACTTCCTTAAAACATAAGACCCCTTATGTCTACTAAATTACATTGATTTTTTTGGGCTGAATGCTCCTACATCACACTTAGATTACCACAAATGTTTGTTTTAAAATTATCTAGAAAATTGCCAAGTTTAGCTCAAATTATCGATCCTAATGTTGATTTACTTACTATTTCCATGGATGGACCACTAAGATTCCAGCGATACTTTGTCCCGCCTCTTGATATATGCTTACACAATTCATATGATTCTTCCAATGACAATTGGGATATGTCCCCTTTACCCATTATATTAAGGAGATCAATCCACTAATCTTTGATTGCTCTACGTAAAAATGTTTTTTGTGTATAAAATACTAAATTATGTAATTTTCCCTTTTAACATTATACACAATTCTTTTTACAAAATCCTCAATATTCTCATCGTCATTTTTTCTCATTTTAAATATTTCCTCTTTATTATCATATTGCATATAATAGTCTTTATATTTTTATAAAAAGAGTCTTCTCATATCTTTCCATTATCTTATTGAGTTAGTACATAATACCATAAACCATTTAAGATCTCCATCTTTCAATGTAGCCATAAACAATTTCAATTTTTGAGCATCAAGTAAGTAATCATAAGATTTACAAAGTACTTGAAATTCAAAAAGAAAGGTTTTCAGGTCTTCTGATCTCATACCATAGAAGTTGGGGAGATATTTTCTTCATATTAACATTTATATTAATATCCTGAATGGGAAATTCATAAGGATTTCCTTCATTGTCACCATCTCCATCTTCACCTCTTCCTGAGTCCTCCTCTACCACCTCTTCCAACTTCAGAAGGTCTTGTTCCTCCTTTGTCACCTCCAAGTGGTGGTATTTCACCTCCCCCCTTTCTTATTAATGTTTCATGTCCATTGGGAGAAGGGAATACTTCCCCTTCACCTTCTGCCATTGATTCATTGGAACCGAGGTAATAAGGTTATTCAATTGGATTTTCTCCTTCTGGTTCCTCTATTATTGATCTCCCAAAGAAATTTCCTTCTTATTCTTATTCTTCAGTAGATACTTCAAGTTCTTGTCCAAAACGTTTCTCTCCTATCGAGGAAATAAAAATAACAGCTTTAATTGAAGATGTTGGTTCATATACAATTGTTTTTATTGAAGAGATTGGTTCTTCTTTGGTCCAAATTTTATATCTTTATACCTCAAGAAGCCTTCTTCTACTTGAAAAAGTATAAATTTGTGATGTGAATGGTGATGCAGCTCTTACTGCATCACATGGTCTAGTGGGTGTAGTGGGTGATTGTGGAATTGAAGTTCATCCTCTAACAAATCTACCTCTAGAGTCTCTTTCCATATACATGCCTTCTAAAATGAATTAAATTAAACTTATGTAGCTAAATGAGATGCAATTCAAAAACTATGGTTAGGAGAACCTCACATTGTGATGTGCAGGTTCTTACTTCTCATCTTAGCCTTCCTCCTATACAAAGTTGCGTGAATTAAAAGACATTCTAAATTGAAGGCTAAATCCTATGTATGCTTCCTCAATAATGATGCCAAAAATATTAGGTACTTTAATTGTGCTTTAAATTAAATTACATTAAATCATCAATCTAGGTAAGTAAAATTGTAAAGTACATGAAACAATATATGCTAAAAGTTTAGCTTTAAATTATAACGAAAATAAATGTTGGGTTGTGTTATATTCTTTCCACGACTAGCCCACGTAGTTAAGGGGGGATTAGAGGGGGGGTCACAGGGGGTTTGAGGGTACTTGTAACCCCACTCTATGGGGTCCCGGATAGCGCCCCAGAAAATTTTGGTTTTGGACCCTATGTTAGGTTGGGCGGACCCACCTATGGTTTTGTGCATGATTTTCACACATGGTTTTGGACGCAATGGTTTTCAGTGCATGGTTTGGACGTGATGGTTTTTCGGTCCATGGTATTTGATGCTTCGGCATGTATAAATATGTATTGTAACATTGAAAGGAGTATAATGAAAAATCAAGCTAGTAGTCTTAGTTTAGGGATCCAAGGGAAAATCTCTATGTATATGTGTTTTATGTGTTATGCTCTCGCATTATTTATTTTATGTGTTTTAGAATTTGTATGCAGGTAATTTCTGTACGAGGTTAAAACCTACCATAAATGGAAAGGAAAACAAATTCTATTCTATAAATGACATAAAATGAAATATTAATGTAAGAAAAAAAATAAAATCTATTATATAAAAGTGTATAACATAAAATGAAATATTAATCTATGGAAACCAATGGAAATCCTAATCTAGAAAAAACAATAGAATCTAATTTTAGGAAAGTAGTTGAAATTTATCGTAAGAAAAGCACACACGTTTTAATGTATGAAAGAATGAAATTCTACTCTTGGAAAACATATAAATATATACTATGAAAGCATGAAACTTATTAATCTTATCTAGTGAAAACATGAAAGCCTATTTTACGAAAGAAATAAAATCTAGATTATGAAATAATTGACATTTGAACTATGAAATTAAGGACATCTTACTTCTAGGAAAACATTGAAATCCTATTTAATGAAAACATGAATTTCTAACTTACGAAAAATATTCAAAATTGATTGGCTAAAGCAAACGTTGAAATGTAAACTAATAATTTGAAGTGGTTTTTATGAAAAACAATGAAATGTCTATTCTATGAAAACATTAATTGAAAATATAATTTACAAAAAAATTAATTTAATCTAGGAATGCTTTATGAGCCCTATTATGGAAGATTAACATGATGCAACATAATTGAGAAACCTATAATTCTAAACGCATAAAGGTGAATGTTGACGAGGTAAACATTTTTGTGTTTTATTATGTTCTTCAAGTGCTCACTAGTACATATAGGAGGAAAATATGATGCTCTACTCTAACATTTTGACCATATTCTCAGATTGTACTTACATCTTATTTTAAAAATCCATAACTTTCATCAAATATCCAATGAACACAATTATTTTTGGATCTTTGATGAAATATTAGTTAGATATCAAATATAATTGTGTTCATTAGTTCTTTGATAATAATTGGATGCTCGTTAGATATCTGGCAAACATTCAATTTTGTTGGATATTTGACATTTGACCAGGTCAATTATTTATGTGCTGGAATACCAACATTTGATGAAGTCAATATTTTTCCGGCAAGGAAAAATTTCACACAACATTCCTCCGATAGGACAAGAAGACATAAGATCTGCATTGGAGGCTTTGAGTGCTTGAAAATGTTATTTCCCTTTTAAAGAATGCAGGGGCTATAAAAGGAGGAGAATTATAATAAAAATAGCTAAAATACATTATAGAGAGTATGGGAACCTTGAAGGTGGAACCATGAATATTGTCCTCTGGTAAGTTATTAATTATATGTCTTTATATCGTAGATTATTTTTGTAAACGTTTATATGTTAAATGTAGAAGAAAATTAACACTTTTATTTTGATTTTTATGGATATATTCTACATACACAAAAAATTGAGAGTAAGTTAAGAAGAGAAGAAGTAAACATAATATTTAATTAGGATTTAGGGTCAAGCTTAGGGGTATAGGGTCTTGGGTGCATGAATTGCGCTTAAGAAAACTCCTCAACAATTAATTGTCAACCTAGGGGTTTCATAAACTTAGAGATGAAGCACAGGTAATGCTAGAAGTGGTATGAACTTTTCTTATTCCTAACCTTACTTCTTAAAGGAACTGCTTGCAGAATCAAACAAAAAATAATCGTAAAGACAATTAACACCAAGGCAACTCCAATGTTAGAATGTAAAAGACAATTTGCAAGTAAATCAAGTAAAGGTATTTTCACATGAGTAAAACAATCTTAAATGCTGAAATGAAATGCTATGTTCATCTTCAGATGGATGGCTAATAGTCTGACAAGTGGGCCCTTACAGAGTTCTATCTTCCTCTTGATCTTCCTTCCACACAAACAACATGTTCTTGCGTTGTTGCAATCTACTTGCACTAGTGCAGGTACAGTGTATCTATGTAAAAGTATAGTTGACCTTCCTTACTCAAGACTTATGTCTTAGTGAAGGTGTTCTAAGCCTCAGGGCTTAGAGCACTCTGTTTTTGTGACAAGAGACTAGCTCTTGCACCAAGGCACAGTTTCCTTCACACAGTTTTCAAATTACTTTCGAAAGGATTGAAAGATGTGTTGAAAAAGAGTTGCAACTGTAAATGATATCCTGAAGTAAATTATCTGTGGAAAAGAAAATGCTTTAATTCATTAAACCTTGCAAAGGAAATAAACTTCATGAAATAAAAGAAATTCAAAGGAATCAAACAGTAGTCCAAGTGATTCTCATGTATCAATTAACTTTGGTAATCCACTCAAAATGCTTATGTTCTTTGCAAGTATAACATGTTCATGATAATTTTATGCAACTTCTTTCAAATCCTCTAAAGATGTACCTTTAATGCTGAAGACAGTTACTAAAATTAATGATTCATTCACTTGCAAAATAACTGGAAATAATATGCATGTAAGTAATTCAATTGTTTAGAGAATTTTTGGCGAAATCACATAATTCATCATTTGTCGACGCGTTTCGAACCAACTAGTGTGGTTCATCGTCAGGAGAAGTTGAAGATACAGATCCAGTTCAGCGTGTTAAATAGTCTAAGCAGAGACTCAAACGGCTAAAAAGTCTAACAGCTACTTTTCCACTCAAGGACCCCAATCAAACTTCTTTTAACTAATTTAATATTAAATAACTATTATATTTATGGAGCTAGGTTAACCAGGTAAAAATTAAACAAATCAAATGTTAATTTATTAAAAATAATTCATTTATTTATTTAAATTATTAATCCACTATATATAAACATATATAAATATATATATATTTATATATGTCTTCCTAGCCTCCGCGGTCCCTTCTTCTTAATAGGGATGATGGCTGGAAGATCAACAGCTGCTAGGTCCCAGCCCTGTCTTCCTAGCCTCCACGGTCCCTTCTTCTTAATAGGGATGATGGCTGGAAGATCAACAACTGCTGGGTCCCAGCCCTGTCTTCCTAGCCTCCGCGGTCCCTTCTTCTTAATAGGGATGATGGCTGGAAGATCAGCAGCTGCTGGGTCCCAGCCCTGTCTTCCTAGCCTCCGCGGTCCCTTCTTGGTAAGGCCTCAATGTTTCTAGTTTCCTGCACTTGGGGGTTGTTTCCCTTGGTGGGTTTAATTATTTTCCTGTTTTTTCTCTTGGTTTTATTTGTTCCCCCTTTTAATTGTCACCTTAATGGTATAATTTATTCCCCTCTTTTTCCCTGTATTTTCGAAGATTTTTTAGTTGTATTCCTTCCATTAAAATTAATTATAATCTAGCCTTTATATATGTTTAATAGGGTAATTTGAACCTTCCTTAGAATGTAAGCTATTTATTTATTTATTAACCTATGATTTCTAACGGCCTATTGCTATTTTATAAATATATTTAGAATTAATTAATTAATTAATAAAATATGTTTTGTCGAAATAAAGTAATGAGTTAATATTATTTTCCTTTATTCTTTAAAAAAAAAATTATTTTATTTGTTTGTTAGTTCTTAGTAAATTTAAACTATCCCTAATAAAAGTAAATTCCTTATATATTTATCTATAATATTTATACAAATTTATATAATATTAAGTAAAATACGACTAGAAAGTTAGGTATTGAAAATATTATATTCATATATAATTAATATTTAACAATAAATGATAACTAACCATTGATCTATTTATTTATTTTTACCTTAGTTATTATAATTAATATATTTTATCTAATAAATATATAAATTTAAGAACTAAGCATCAAATAGGATATTATTAGAAGATTGGGTATAAAAATATTAGAATATATATCTTATAATATATATATATATATATATATATATTATATATATATATATATATATATATAATATATATAATAATATAATGAATTAATAATTTAAATAATATTGATATATTATATTATATATATGTTTATATATAGTGGATTAATAATTTAAATAAATAAATGAATTATTTTTAATAAATTAACATTTGATCTGTTTAATTTTTACCTAGTTAACCTAGCTCCATAAATATAATAGTTATTTAATATTAAATTAGTTAAAAGAAGTTTGACTGGGGTCCTTGAGTGGAAAAGTAGCTGTTAGGCTTTTTAGCCGTTTGAGTCTCTGCTTAGACTATTTAACATGCTGAACTGGATCTGTATCTTCAACTTGTCCTGACGATGAACCACACTAGTTGGTTCGAAACGCGTCGACAAATGATGAATTATGTGATTTCGCTGAAAATTCTCTAAACAAATGTTATGGATCACAGAAGTCTAAATTCATTGATAAGTAATTCAATGTTTGCTGCAAAACGAATGACTGAACCAGAGTGTAGGAAACCGCATGCACTGGTGCAGGAAAGAGTTCGTTGCACGATCTGATAAAAAACAAATTAAGACAAGGATTGAGAGTAAAGAAAATGCGAGAAAGGAATTTCATAAACAAAATAGACTCATATAACTCTCAAACCATGGATCTGTTTCACACTTTAACTAACAATTTTTTTTTAAAATCAGAATCTCAGAAATAAACATTAAAATTGTAACATCACACAACTGCAAAGGAAATATTCACAGTGTCTTTCTGAGTAATGAAAGTATGAGGGGTAAACGAGCTCAGTTGGCTGGCCCCTAGTTAACCAACTCATTCCCCTTCTAAGGAACCAAAAAGCTTAGGACTTCAAATATACATCAAAGATAAATTAGACACCATGTATGAAAATCATGGTAGATCTCTTGTATTACTCAATTCGGCAAATGTACATAACAAAGCAAGTCCAACCCTAGAGCTGAGGTGATAACCAGATTACATAGAAACAAAATTACAGTCGATGGTTCGCTAGCTAATCGTACCTATGATCTATATCTTATACATCCTTTCGGCCCTAGCCGTTTTCACTAATTACTGACATTTTCTTATTCAGGCCTTTCAGCCAAACAGACTAGAAACCGAAATTACAAAATCGGCCAGTAGTTATAATGCACATGTATCTCGCTTGGTCGTAACCTAACTTTGGAAAACATTCCCTGATTACGTGCCACTTGTTATCCTTCTTTAGTTCATCAGCAAGTAAACTCAGGGTCAACGATCAAGTCCCATCCTCATGAAAGATTTGTCTCTCGAAAATCTCAGATAGTCTTCGTGGCGATGTAGGAATCTACCTGCACTAGTCATACTCATTCATAATTAATACTAAGTTCCACGATTACTCTAGGAAATTAACATGAGTTACAAAAGGTATGTAAATAGGCATGAAATCCATATAAAAATGATTAATAAAGTGTTGTAATAAATCTTAATGTAAAATGTGAGCATGTGCATGAATGGGTAGATATTTTGGACTAGTGTAGGAAAGAGGGGTCTTTATTGAGATAAAACATAGGCTAATATTTATGGAAATGGGGTAGAAATAGGACAATTTGGGACACCAACATCCTCCCATCCCTAAGTTGTTGTGTGCCCTCACACAACGTTTTAACTTCTGCAAAAAATCCTCAAAAATCAATGGCCAACTCCTGAGTCTTGAACTTCAATGTTTATTCCTTCTTTCACTATCTTTGGCTTCTTGTCTCGGGCTTTTCACAGCTTCTTAGTCACATTCTTAAGGCGTTTATAGATTTGGAAGCCCGATACTTCCATACCTTTACTTGCTGCTTCTGCCTTTTTACCTCTGCGAGTAACTCCACGCTCTGCTTCTGTCAACACTGCTCCTTCATGACCTGGTTCAAAGCCTCCAGGTCATGAACTTGCTACTCCAAATCTACTATTCTGCTATTGAGGTAGAGAGTGGAGAGTGATGTGCTAATATCTTCGGGTATGAATGTCGTCTCTTCCATGGACTCAAAATAGGTCCCATCATCATCAAGGTCAAGGCCTTTCAATGTCTGCCTTATGATGTTGCCGAGGGTTTCTACACTCGGGGTTTTCTTGTCACTGAGGGTTTTGATGCCCTCCACAGTCCTTGTGCCAAGGGTTTCAGTACATTGTGTGCTCAATTCTTCAGGGCTCTTAATACCCCGTTCTTCCAGTTTCTGAAGGAATTCAACACCCTCTCTGTCCAACTCAATAGGGGTTTTGGTTCACCGTTTTTCTACAACCGCAGGGGCTTCAATACCTTGTCCTTCTAAAACTGCAGGGCCTTCAGTACCCTATCCTTCTAAAACAGTAGGGCTTCAGTACATTGACCTTATAAAATAGTAAGGGCTTCAGTACCCCACTCCTCGGAATCATTGAGGGTCTCCATTTCTGGTCCACTGAAATTATCAAGGGTCTCCATTTCTGGTCCACTGAAATTATCAAGGGTCTCTCCAAGTTGTTCCTCTTCATTGTCATGACCATATGCTTGGACTTCACCAATATTCGGTGTCGTCTTCCTACTCCTTAACCTGCTGACAAATGTTGACAACAAGATGTTGTCTTCTGCATTCTCTTCATCTTCCACAGTGTGTGCCATTGCATCTGTAAGCACCGAGATATTTGAAATGTAGGGGAAACTTGGGGTGATTTGTCGATTACAATTAGAGAATTTGATTGGTTCATCCCTTGGGAGATAGTCTTCCTCCTCACCGAGGTTTTGGTATTCCTCTTCTTTGCCGCGGGTGGAGTATTTCCAACGGCCTTCTTCCCTGCTTGCACTGGTTTACTTTCAATTCACTTCTTGGTAGGAGATGATGTCTCTGCCTTCCTCTACTTACTTATACTCATGTTGGCAGACTTCTCTGTACCCCTTGCTCGAATTCTTCCAGAAATTCTCCCCATGTTACTCCCTTTTCTTCCAGCCTCTTCTTGACCAGAATCATGATAAGCCCGTGATGGTAGAGCTTGGTTGTGACTGGGCTTATGTTTCCACTCTGCACATCCTTCACCATATTTTCAAGACTCCTGAGCAAGTAGTAGGGGAAATTAATCAATTTTCCCAACCCGAAATGTAGTAGTAACCGAAGGTGATATACAAACACCTATGCATATCTTCCTTCCCTAGTTACGAATTTTTGTAGTATAAACAACAGTTCTCACCACTTCCTGACCATGGCGGTCTGTGAAAGTCCTCTGAATCAACCTTAATTTTCTTGTCCACCATGAACCAGTGCCAACAATTCTTCGTGAGCCGCTCCTTTTTAAACCAATGCTCTCCTGTAAGTGGTAGGTCTGTGGCTTGCGCAATAAACTCCCCTATATTTTTGAACTTTAATGACCTAACCCTGGCTCGGCCTCCCTTGAATGTCCTTGCGAACTCCAGTACCAAAACCATGTCGAACCCGTCAAACTTTTGTAGAAATAGCAGGAACCCATATTCTTGCAATAGTGCAAGACTGTTTGTGTACTCTGCAGTTTGCTCAATCTCCCGCAAAGACAGTTGCTCACTCCTCACAAGTGTCATTTCGAACTACACTTCACCCTCTTTGATCACACCCTCGAAGGAATTTCTTAGTGACTCCAACGTTGACCGAGAGTTTTACGCTAAAGGTTCATCGGCCTCCGTCTTTTCAGACTCACTCACCCAGCTATGATGGAACAAGCCCCCCATATCAAGTGTTGATTTGTGTTAGCACACTACAGGTGAATCATAATGATTGGATGCAATGGTGGTATAGGCGGCAGTGGTGCAACGGTTACAATGATCGGATTACGAGTAAGCTAATAATTGTCAGGCAATGCAGAATTATTTCAAGGAGGGTGAATGCAGGTTATCGGACAACAATACCATCCCACAGTCAGCATCATAATTTAATCAAGACATACTTCAATGACTATTAAAAAGATTTTCAAACCCTATACATCTTGCCCTTTAAAGATTTTTCCTAGGTTAGTAAATAATGAAATAGAGCATCAATTAAAACATGGAATGCTATAATATATAAATACACATGTATAGGAAAGTACAGGTCCATAAATATCCTTGATAAATCACTCTAGGACTGTGTACATTTTACTTGCTTTCAAAGTCAATTGTGTTTATGTATTAAACCCGCCTGCACTGTTGTGCTTGCACTACGCTGTGCTTGCACCAGAGACTTTTACCAAAACAAAGAATCTGATAGGACATTCTTTTGTAGTTGGAACTAAAATTTTTTTGCCTCATTATACAAGAAAAAATTATTTGCCATCCTTTGGTGTTTCTCGAGCATGCCTTCTGGATTGACTGCATCAAATTCTGTAATCAATTTATGAGGGAATAAAGAAGTGGGAAAGGGGTAAAAATTTAGAAAGGGAAGGAATATTACAGCAGGGATTTCAGAAACAATATCACCAAGACAGATAAACAAAATGAGATGTGGGAAAAAATTCAAGGGAAAAGAGGGATTTTGAGAAATTGGGCAAGGGTAGTTTCTTAGAAGAAAGAGGAAGGTAATTCATTAGGGATTTTAGAAAATAAACTAGTGGGAATTTTTGAAACGGGAAACAGAAGAAAGAACACATTTTTACCTTGAAATCTGCCTGCACTATTGTAGGAAAAAAAATAACTGCATCGGGAAGTAAGTGTTTACTTGGATAAAAATGTCCATGCTAGTTACCCCAAACTTGGGTAAGTGCTCGGTTTCATGAACCTGATTCTTCTGGGTGGCAGCCAACATATATAAAAAATCAAGTAACATTCCCTTTTTATTAGAATTTTGATCTTCCTGCCAACATGCTTGTTTTTAGGTTGATCCTTCTGCATTTTCATAATTATAGGAATTTTCTATTCTTTTTATAATTTTTATTTATTTGTCATTTTTTCCTTTTTATTTTTCTATTATTATCTTTCAATAAGGACAAGAAGGAACCAATTCTTCAACAGGTTGGTATTACCACCTAATAGCTTCTTTTCAAAAGGTTGTTGGACTTGCTTCATAAAATCTCCTTTAGTAAGGGGCTGAAAATATACCTTCAATCTATGCCCATTTACCAAGAACACATAATTCTGTCCATCAATAGTTTTGATTTCTACTACTCCATTTTCGCACACTTTGACCACCTCATAGGGTCCCATCCAATTTGTATGGAATTTCCCTTTAAAATATTTGAATCTCGAATTGTAAATGAGTACCCAATTAGCTGGTTGGAACTGCTTCTTCTGAATGGACTTGTAATGCCACTTCTTGCGCTGTTGTTGAACCAAGATGTTTTGCTGAACATCATCACTTTGGAATTCATCTAACTCATTTAATTGTAGAAGGTTTTGGTGTTGTGATTTAGAGATATCTAGTCCCAATTGGACTGCAATCGTGAAAGTCTTGATCTGGAATTCTATCGGCAAGAGGACTTGTTTCCTTTACACCAACTCATATGGTGTGTGTCTTGTGCTGTTTTTGCAAGTGATTTGATAGGCCCATAATGATTTTGGTAATTTGTTAGCCCAATCCTTTCCATGCATGTTTACCTTCTTTGTGAGGATGGACTCAATCACCTTATATGTGGACTCCACCTGACCATTTTCTTGTGGGTGATACAGTGTAGATTTCCTATGCCATATTTTGTACTGCTCCATCACACCCTATACCAAATTAAAAATAAACTGCGGTCCATTGTCAGAAAAATTTTCTCTTGGCACACCAAATATAGTAAATATTTCAGTAAAAAGAAAATCAACAACAACTCTTTCAGTAGCAAAAGAAATAGCTTTAGCTTCTACCCATTTTGTAACAAAATCTCTACAAACCAAAATATGCTTTTTATTTGATGACGCTGGATTTATTGGTCCTATGAAATCAATGGCCCATTTTTCAAAAGGATCAATCATAACCTGAGGACATAAAGCCATTTCGTTGGTTTGATTAGGCTGGCCAATTCGCTGATAGCTATCGCATTGCTTGACATATTGTTTGGCATCCTTGAACAAGGAAGACCAAAAATAGTTAGCTCGTAACACTTTGTATGCAATTCTCTTATCGGCGAAGTGACCACCACAAGGTTCGTCATGGGAATATTTTAAGATATCAAACACTTCTTCCTCTATTACACATCTACGGATAATGAGATATGCTCTGGTGTAAAAGAGGTCTCTTTGGATCCAAGAATATCCAAGAATATGCTCAGAATGATATTCCACTATTCACAAGTGATAAGTGAGGTGGTAATTTTCTGGTGACTAAATAGTTAGCTATGTCAGCAAACCATGGGGGTTTTGTTGACACAGCAAAAATATGTTCGTCAGAAAAATCATCATTAACAGGAATTGCTTCACCAGTATTATTTAATCTTGAAAGAAAATCTACTACTACATTTGATTTTCCTGGTCTATCAACAATAGTAATATTAAATTCCTATAATAATAGCAACCATCTAGTCACTCTACTGCTAGCTAATGGTTTATTCATCAAATATCTTATTACGGAATGGTCAGTATGTACAAAGATTTCATATGCTATAATATAATGTCTGAATTTATTAACAGAAAAAATAACAACAAAAAACTCTTTCTTAGTAACCGTATAATTGAGTTCAGCGGGTGACAAGTTTTTACTAATGAAATAAATAGCATAAGATTTTTTGTCTTCTTCTTGTCCTAAAGCTACACCAATAGTAGTATTTGAGGCATTAGAGGAAATATGGAATGGCAGGGACTAGTTTTGTCCTCTCAAAACTGGTGCTTGGACTATTTTTTCCTTCAATGTCTTAAAGGACTATTGGCAAGTTGTGGACCAAGAAAACTCACTATCTTTAGCCAAAAGTCAAAAAAGGAGGGTAGCTATCCTTGAGAAATTCTCAATGAATCTCCTATAGTAGGCCACATGACCTAGAAAACCTCTCACTTCCCTTTGAGTTTTGGGTATAGGAAGACTCAAAATGACTTCTACTTTTACAGGGTCAACCTGGATAACTTTGTTGGAAATAATATGGCCAAGGACCACTCCTGCCTTGCACATTAATCTACATTTCTTGTCACTCAAGGCGAGATGCATTTCTCGGCAGCAAAGAAACACTTTTTCTAAATTCTTGAGGGCCTCCTGAAATGAATCGCCAAACACAAAGAATCATCCATATATATTTCTTCGCACTCAAGATCAGCAAAAATAGCCAAGACTACCCTTTGAAAGGTAGTCGGGCCATTACATAGCCCAAAGGGAAGCACTTGGTAAGAAAATGTACCCCATGGACATGTGAAAGTGGTTTTTTCTTGATCCTCAGGTGCTATCTGTATCTAGTTATATCCGCTAAAACTGTCTAGAAAAGAAAAGTACTTCTTACCAGCAAGGGTATCGAGTACATGATCGATGAAAGGAAGGGGGAAGTAATATTTGAGAGTGACTTTATTCAATTATCTGTATTCAATACAAAGGCACCATCCCCCATATTTCTTTGGGACTAATACTAATGGAGAGACCCACTGGCTGTTAGAAATGGGATAGATAAAATCAACATCTAAGAGTTTTTGCAATTCTTCCTTTACAACATCTCTTAGAGTTGGGTTCATTCACCTTTGGGGTTGTTGAATAGGTTGGGCTCCATCCTGAATATAGATATGGTGTGTACAAGTTTCAGGATGGATGCCTTTCATATCCTCATAACCCCATGCAAAGGCATCGAGATGGTTTTGCAACAAATTCACAAGCTGCTCTTACTGAGAAGGATCCAAGTCTGAACTAATATACAAGGATTTACTTGGACAAATCTCAACAAGAGTAGTATCAGGCTCAAGAGTACACAAAGGTGTTAGTAGAGATGGTGATGATGGAGGTAGAGAGTCATATCTTTCCTGAAAATATAGAATAAAAATCTGACTTAATGACTCGTAATTATGCATGGTGTCTAGATTGTTCAGGAAGTCTTGAATCTCACCCTCCTGTGAGGACTCAACATTCTGACGTGTCAAGTAAACAGGCTGAGTCTCCTCATCACTACTGTAGTCTAACCATAGAGTGTCTCAGAGCTCCTGAATGGATCTAGCGGGTGGATATAATGTGACTTTCTTTCTGGAATCTCCATGGGAAATATACATATCACCAGAACGACATCTGATATAAGCATCAACCGTAGCAAGCCATGGTTGTCCCAAGATCAAGGGATGCCTTCCCATAGGGTTCTTTGACTGAAGCACAATGAAATATATGAGATATTTGCAAGAATCTATGGAAATGACCACATCATCCAACACCCCTTCCGGCTTGATTTCAGATCTATCTGCTAATTCAAGTACAGTGGGAGTAGGATGAATATGGACCAATCCAAGTTGATCCATGGTTTTCTTGGTCATAACATTAATGGCTACCCCTAGGTCTATAAGTACATTTGAGACGAGAACATCACCTATCTGAACAAAGACACAAGGTTTCTGGGGTCGATATATTTTTCCATGTGCATACACCCCGTCATTAACTTTGCTGCTCTACCAACAAATTGAATGGTTTGGGGTTCCAATCTTCTCCTTCCTAGATTCTTAAGACAGAGTTCCCTAATTATTTTTGTACAGATGGGGATCTCTTTGATAGCTTGGAGAAGAGGTACCCTTATGAAAAGGTTCCTTAGTTCAGAAGCCAGGCTAGACTCAGGAATGGGGTCTTTCTTCTCCACAACTAACCTCTCTGGATAGGGAGGTTGGTTGGAAGAAGATGACAAGGGCTCAGAATGTACAGGGATAGGCTGAATGGTGTCATCTTTTTCAGAATGGTCAGGAGTTTCCTCCTCTCCTTTATCATCGATAATCACGATGGGCTACTTTTGATTTTCTAAGGTTACTACCTTTCTTGATCTCAATTGGAGATCATTGACTCCAACTGGCATAGTCTGAAATCTAGATGAAGAAAGCAGGGTCATAGAATGGATCATTTGTATCACTTTATTACTGAGGTTGGGTAAAGGTTGAGTAGGCAGCTGAGAAGGTCGAAATGGTGGAGGTAAAGGTAATGGTGGCATAGGTTGACTTAGTTGAGGTAATGATGGTTGAGGCATTGGATAAGGTGCATATGTAGGAGGGTATGATTGTATAGGTGTAGGATAGGAATGATGTGAATGGTTTGGCCCTCTCCATCCTTGTTGCTGAGATTAGGAGGGTTGTCCATACTGATATTGATTCCCATGCTACCAATGTTGAGAGTGACCTGTGCTAGGATAGGAATATGACTGTGCATTATAACCAAAAAAATGTGGTGGAGGTTTAGGAACCATACCTGCACTTACCTGAGGCCAATTTCTTCATGCTCCCATAGCATGCAATGATTCAGCTTCAGGTTTCCCCCCTTCAAGTACAATTTTCAGCCCAGGTATGGAGGGACATTTGTCTGTAGCATGGTTATCTGCACAAATTGCACATTTATTAGTTCCTTTAATATCTAGAGGACATTCTCTTAAAGGATGATTTCTTCTACATCTAAGATAGAAAATAGACAATATCTCTTGCTCTTCTACAAGTTTTTGTTGAAACTTCAAAGAGTCTATCTGTTTACTAACAATATTCATTATTTCAATTTTCATATTGTCCATTTTGTTTTCTAATCCAATAATCATAGCATCAGTACATTCGGTTTTCCTATTTTTATTATGAATTCCTTTACTGGATCTATATTGGTTCCTTGAGAATTTCTTGCACAAGTCATAGACCTGATCAAATTTTTTTTGAGAAATATCCCCTTATCCTAACATATTTAAATTATTCCTAGCATCATCAGTAAGGCCACATAAGAACAAGGTTCTAATGGTACTTAGATCAAATTTGTGCTTTGACCTTTGGAGGATGTACAAGAATCTCTCTAAGTAGTCCTCTAGCATTTCATCGTCATTTTGCACAATAATAAAGATTTCATCATGAATATCTCTAGTTTTAAAATATTCCTGATATTTTGATAAAAACGGTCTCTTCATTTGTTCCCAAGAATTTATAGTGTTTCTTCCTAGTCCCATGAACGAGCAGAGTGCTGCGTCCTTGAGAGTTGCAGGAAAAAACTTTAAATTCTGGGCATCAGATGAGTAATCATAACTTCTACACAAAATATCAAACTCAAATAAGAAAGAGTCTAGATCTTCATGTACCTTACCATATAAATGAGGAAGAGCTGATGGTGAAATATTTTTCATTTGTACTTGTATATTAGGATCCACGATCGTGAATCCAAAAGTGGAGTGTTCCTCATTTACTTGATTTTCACCACTTCCTTTTGCATGGTCTTCCATATCTTCAATTATTGTTCTTCCACATGAATTGCTCTCAACAGGCTGAGAAGGCTAACTATGCATTCTAATAGTCCCCTTCTTCCCCTTTATGGGTAGTGTCACACTTGAACCACTGCTACCAGATCCTAGGTGGATTGTCCCTGCGTGATGAGTCTGAGTTTGTTTGGACTTTCTACCTGCAAAAGAAGGCCTAATATGACTTTTGGTTCTAGATTTATCAGTATTTCTTTGGCCCCTAGTGGGCTTTGGACCCCTACCTCTTTTAGGCATTCATTTCAAAAAATGACAAAACAAAATTCAAATAAAAACTGTAATTCTCAATAAAAAAAATCGGCACCTATAAATTCCTTCAAAAAATAGAAGCACACTATAGGGAAAAAATAATAGCAGACTTACCCCTATTGCAAAAAAATGGAAAATTCTTACCAACTCAAATCACCTCCCTAGTAATGGCACCAAAATGTTGGGTGTAGGAATTGCGCTTAAGCAAACACCTCAACACTAAATTGTCAACCTAGGGGTTTCGTAAACTTAGAGATGAAGCATAGATAATGCCAGAAGTGGTATGAACTTTTCCTATTCCTAACCCTACCTCTTAAAGGAAATGCTTGTAGAATCAAACAAAAAATAATTGTAAAGGCAATTAACACCAAGGCAACTCCAGTGCTGGAATGTAAAAGACAATTTGCAAGTAAATCAAGTAAAGGAATTTTCACATGACTGAAATAGTCTTAAATTCTGAAATGAAATGCAGTGTTCATCTTCAGATGGATGGCTAATTAACAAGTGGGCCCTTTCAGAGTTCTGTCTTCCTCCTGATCTTCCTTCCACACAAACAAAATGTTCTTTCACTATTGCAATCTACTTGCACTAGTGCAGGTACAATGTCTCTGTGTAAAATTATATTTGACCTTCCTTATGTTAGCAACTAAATCCACCTTAGGCTGAAAGAAGGCAAAATTCAGGGTAACCACAAACCACGCTCAGTCTGGTAGCTAGCCCTACCAGAATAGGAGAGGGCTCTCTCCGAGTCACACTCAGTGAATAAGTGAATGAAAAGGCCTGAGATGACTTACAACAAACTATTTATATTAGGCTAGTAAGTGAAAATGAAAATAAGAAGTGATTTTCATGAATGACAGTGTTCTGGGATGTTATGGGACCACTGGACCTCAATGACCAGAGAATTTAATACAAAGGCACAAATTATTTCGTGAGGCAAGGTAGGCGGAAAGCATAGCAATTTAGTTTTAAGATATTGCGGAATGGAGAGATTGATTAAGAGGGTGAAAAGGGCATGGACAACATGAATCCTTTTCAACAGAAGAATGAACACTGTACATGAAATTTTCCCACAGGCAAAGCAATAAAATTGAATTCTACCTTAGCTAACTTAGAAAATTTCAATGGAAATGAATATGAAATGAGCTATGAAACATAACAAGATACATATGAAACATAAGAGACACATTTTCTACACTCACAACCACATGAATCTAATGAAACAGAGCCACTGCCTTTCATTAATCCTCTGTAAAAAATATACAATGCAGAAACAGGGTTTCTTTCCCACAGTCTCCCAAAAGTTACAAGCCAACCAACCCTTTGCAAATGGTTTGCATACAATATATAGAATGTTCCATGAAGAGATAGAATGCCCAAGGGTTGGGGAGTTACTCGAATCATTACAAACTAAAGGTGGAGAGCCAAACAGTAGCTACAGGTGCAACGCCACAAACATGACAAATGGATTAGGTGGCCCTTTGCCTTCCTTTGCCACTTGGATAACTGACCATCTGGAGTGAAAATACTTATAAAACCACCTTAGGTGATGAAAAACTGAAGTGCATATGAGTGGGCCCACTTACAAAAAGTCGGGAAGCGAAATTTTGCGAAATAGAGGCATTCTGGCCCTTTTTCCTATATGCGTCACGCCCCTTTCCTGTATGCATTGCTCCACTTTGAGGCCAGTTTTGAGGCACTTTCCAGAGTCCAAAATGTACCCAAGTGGGCTCGTTGGAAATCCTATCTTGTCTACTTTCCAAACCAAGTGGAATTTTTTAATTTGGAGATCATATTCCCCTCCAAACCTTCATTCTCCCAAGACTGCTTCCTGTGTGTCAAAATAGGGGCAGTGAGGCCATTTTTGAGTGTATTTTGCCCTTTTGGTGGCCAAGATCTTCTCCAAATTTCTTGCTCCCAGTGCCATTAATTTTTATTTTACATGTCGAATCAAAAAACGCAAAACATTTCTCATTTGGATCTTCCAATCTTACGCGTTGCGCCAGTGGCGCGGAGCATATAGAGAAAAAACCTGTTTTTGTGCCAAAAATTTTTCATGCCACCAAAATTTTCCCAAATTCTTTGAAATTGTGGCTGGAAGTCCTTTATGAAGTATTATGTTGTGTAGCCAAGATTCGAAGCTGATCTTGCTCTTTTGCCTCTTTTGTTGCTCTGCTCAGTTTGGCCTTCGAGCTCCTTATTCGGGCCATTGTGCTCATGTTCTGTGCCCTGTAATGACAAGCCATCCTCCTCAGTATGGTTTTGTCTCCATTAGCCTTCTCCAGTAGTCTCTCCACGTGTATATTGACCCTCTCTAACCAGGTCTCACAGTCGTTATTGATCTCTTGCTCCACGGTAGTGAGCTCAATCCTCCTTTGTTGGGCAGCTTGGCGATGCTCACAAATGTTTTGTAGCTCCCCGATCGCTTGCTAATCCTCAAGCTATTTGTTCCTCTACTCTAGATATTTCATGTTCGATTTAGCTCTTTCTAAATCAAGGGACAAGGCTTCAATCTCTCATTGATGCTCCTGGATGATCTCTCTAATCTCTGCATTTGTCGGTTCTGTATCTGTCTCATCATCATGAACGAGAACGAATTCGGTCTCTCGTTCACCTGATGGCTCACCTGAAGGCCCATCCTCATGCATTGGCTCCTTACCTCTGTCCCGTTCCTGTGTCATTGCTTGAAGTGAGGCCCCTTCCACCCCGAGTGGAGATAACACTCGCTTTACTGCTGCAAACAAATGCCTACTGCCTCTCTGATAGGTGATGAATTCTGGCACACTAGCAGTCTCACAGTGCTCATAGCCTCATAGTCCGATGAATGCTTAGATGCCATGACTACTATATAAAATACCTTTGAGGACAAGAGGACTGTTGTTTATGAACTATACTTAGGCTACCTTTTGATGATGGTAAATTTGGGTGTTGTTTTTGTGATATCTACCACCAAGGGGAACAATGAAACAAAGGGAGTATTAGGAGGGGAGTAATGTGATGGGAATAGGGAAGTTTGTTTAGGGATATGTAGGGGGTTTTGGTTATTTGATAGGGTATGGTTTTTCGAGTTTTGACAAGGTAGGGTTTGGGGTTTTAATAAGGTAGGTTTTTGGGGTTTGTATTGACAAAATAGTGGAGGGATAAGGAGTATGGTTTTGGTAGTATTTTAGGGTAGTGATAATAGGAAAAATGTCATGGGGGATAAGGAAAAATGGTAAGGAAGGGAAAATAGAGCCTTGGCATCAACATCACGATTATACAACCCTAGCAATAATGGTTTTTTGGTGTCTTCTTATGGTTGAGTTAAGAGTTTTGTTTCATCTCCATCATTGGGCATAAAAACCACCATATCTTTAACCAATTTCATGAACAAGTGAGTTAACAGAGCCTATCTTGCAAATTTATGTGCTTCACAACAAAATTTGAGTGAGTTTGCCACGTTCTAGGCACGTTGGTTCTATGCACCGCGCCTCTGTCTGTGTGCGCCATGCTCTTGTTTGTGTGTATCGTGCTTCGAGTGTGCGCCACGCACGTTCTAGGCTTGAACAGTGGGCAGGGCTATGTGCGCCATGCCCTGCGTGTGCGCCATGCCCTTGCTTGTGTGCACCGCGCCCTTAACCTCACCTCCAACCGGTTTCTCACTCTTTGTTTTCTCCTCAAGCTATATGCGTTGCGCACAAATCCCAGTGCACCGCGCCCTAGGTATGTGCCGTGCGCATTATAACTTTGAACTAGGTGTGGGGGTTGTGTGCGTCGCACCCTATATGTGCGCCACGCCCTGAAAACCGACTCCCTCTTACTCCAAATGCTCACGAATGCACTCCAATTGCTTTGAAATGTCTCCCACTAGTTTTGATTTGCACAATGCCTCTGATTTTGGTGGAAAACTTGTATATAAAGCTTTGGGAGAGATGAGTTTGTTTTTTGCCTCTTCAAAAACCATTATCTAATGTTGTGTTGTGGCACTTTTTCACTGACTTTAGAACACACCGATTTTCACTTTCCCTTTGAAATTTTAGCTCAAATGACGAAATGTTTGGCACTCTTTGCAGGGATTGCATGATAGGATATTTGACCATGGGAACATGACTGCCTCTGAAAAATCAACTGGCGACTTTTTTGCAAATTTTGTCATAAATGACACTGTTTGACTTTTCTTCAAAACATAGTTTTGAAGAAGAGTCGAAGTCAATCCACATGAAGATGAAGCTTTCTGAACCATGACTGTGTAAGGGCCTCACTCTGGCTTGCATGGCTCTGCTGGACATGTTCAAGTACTGAATTGATGAATTCCTAGAACTATACCTCGAAATGACCTTCGTCCTTTAAAGGACCAGACCTTGACTGTCATGGACTTCGATGATGATTGGTAAAAGACCTGAGCTAGCAGGAGCCAAACATGAGGGGGGATATGACTATAATGACCTTCTCCATCAGATTATGGCATGCCCCCTAGCGGAATGCAACTGGGAGAATGGAGCGGGACACCTAATCATGAAATGCATAAAGAGTTTTGATCTCTGACGGAGGACTTGACCAGACCAACTCTAGCAGAAGGAAGCGAGAGATTGTTGGAGCGAGCAAGAAAGGACATCATAAAGTAGGATAAGGGACCAAGAGGTAGGCCCTCTTGATTGATTCTAACCTAAGGAAATATTCCATAGAATGTATCTGTTCTGTTTAGACCTATTATCGGGCTAGAGGAATTCGTTCGTGTCGTTCGCACTTATAATTTTACTTCAATACAAATTGACAACACCACTGGGGATCCTAATCCTTTTGTTTGTTTTGGATTTCATGATTTCGAGAACTTTTATAGTTTCACGTTTTCCCTTTGGTTCTGTTTCCTTTCTCTTACTTATTATCATAAGTCTAAAATTCATAATAGCAGATCTGGTCTGTGTTTTGATTTTTTTTTTTATTTTTCCTTAGTTTCCTTGGCTAGTGCGCTTAATCCACTGATAGTCACATCGACCAGTGTGAATTGCTGAATAAATAGTCACGCTAACCAACATCTAGCACTTGTTATTAGTTAGGTAGTCATGCCGATGCTTGTAAGTGAAGATTAGGGCCTGACCCCAATGTTGGCATGTGTGTTCTCCTCTTGTGATTTTGACCCCGTAAGCCTTTTGGACCATTTTCTACCTAACTAGAAAGCTTCATTTAGCTTTCTTTGTGTGCTTGCTTGGTTTAGCCCACCCTCTAATGTGTTAATTTTGGCCCTGTTTGAAGTTCTTTTTTATTTTTTCTTTGAATCCCTCAATCGGCACTATTTTTTTACCAAAAAGGCATGTCGATCAACCATTACGCTAGTTGTAGTATTGGTCAGTCATGTCGATCGATGCTACTTTTGGCCCAAAAGTTGCTCTGGTCTCAGGCATAAGAAAAAATCAGAATTTCTCTCGTTCTAGTGCCAGTGTGTCTTAACCCTTAGATTCTCTTCTTCCTCCCAGAAGTGACTAGGATGCTTTGTTTTCAATTGAATGAGTGAGAGAGTCTTGCTTGTTCTCTCATCTCGAGTGTCTCTTTTCTCTTTCCAAGCATAGATTACATTGCTTGGTTTGTCCACTGAAGCATTTATGTCTTTTTTTTGTTCGATTCAAGGAAGAAGATGCTTTCAATTTCATTTATAATGCTTTGGATTTGATTGATGCTTGTTTATTCAGAATTGTGAAAACTTTCATTTAAGGTTCTTTATGTGAAAGATTCATTTTGCATTTTATGAAAAGAAGAACATCACTTTAGTTTACTTAAGCGAAAGTATTGCATTAGTAGCATTGTTGGGAAGCTAGAATTTCATCATCATTAGCATCAGAAATGAAATGAAACTTATTATGTTGTTATAGGAAGATTAAGTGAATTTAGGAGATTTATTAGTGAAATATTTCATTCTTCGATTATTGCATTAGTTTTTTGTTCTCTATCTATCAATTAGTGATAACTTTCATTGAAGACAAAAGATCTCTTTTCTCATATAGCTACACATAGGATTTTTTCTAGATGACAGCGGTAGGGCCTTGTAATTGAAAACTAATTCAAGATGAACCATTAAAATTTATTGAATTAACCTAAGGAAGCATTGAAACTTAATGTTCATATTTAGAGGTCTAGGCTAGAGACGTGTTCTCGTGTCTTAAAACCTAGCAGTTGTCATTCACTTCGACACTAGACAGTGCTAGCAAGGATTTGTGCTCCCTGTACCATCAAGTATATAACGAGATACCCCATTAGGCTGTAATCCTTTATCCATAGGAAGTTGAGTTTGCCACCTTGTAAATGTGATACACCAAACATAGCGTTCGGGGAGATTGCTTGCCCTTACTTCTCGGTTCGTCGGGAAGTATTCTGCAGTTCACAGTTACATGGTAATCCTTTTGCCTAGAATACCCTGAGTAGTCATTTTTTATCTTTCCTACTCTTTAAGTTTGAAAATATCACCGAGCACTTGTCCTTTCAAGCTTGTTAATTTCGAAAGCAACTAGAGCAACCATTTGTCCTTTTCTTGACTCTTCAAATATGAAAAGGCAAATTTTTGTTTTAGTGTCTTTAAATTAACTGCCCACGAAATATTCCTGGTTGAATGTATCTTCCTTAGTGTTTCTTTAGCATTGTTTCCAATGGAAACATCTCTAGATTCTACTAGTCAAGGGTTCCCCTTGGATGGGAATCCTCATCCTTTTCCTTCTTTTGGAAATGTTGGTGCTCCCTAGATGGCAATGTTGTCCCTCCCTGAGTTAACCATTGGTTTACTTGTCTGGTTATTTTCAACATCGGTGGTTTTGAGTGTCCCAATTCCTGATCCACTGTCTCCTTCATTAAAATCATGTCACGATGATTCTAATATTGACCCCTCGCCTTCTTTCCCCATTTCTTTACCTTCTTCTTCTACTTCGCTTGGTGAAAATTTGAAATCTAGTAACCAGGAGGCTAAGAAGATGAAGAAGAAGAAGAGGTCAAATAAGTGAGAGGCCAACTATGTAGTTAGTACTCCAAATGCACCCCTCATAGACAAACCTTTTGATACTTCACAGAAGGTAAAATTTCCTTGTAAGTTGTGTAAGGGCGACCATCTCCTTTGAGACAGTCTTGGAATTCCCAAAGTCTTAGAGGTATGGTCTCAAAACCTGGACTGACCATCCCCATCGACCTCTAGATATCATGTTAATGTTATGCCTTTAGTTAATGATGGTAATAAGAAGGGAAAGATTAGATTCCCATGTAGGTTATGTGAAGGAGAGCATCTTCTTCACCTTTGTACTCTTGTGGATAAGCTTCCAAGGTTTTTGAAAACCTTACAGCTCCTCAACCTCAATTTCCTATTGGTTATTGGAGGCTTTCTTCTCACCCTCTTAGGGTCGGTAAAGAGATTGAAATAGGTTCATCTCTTGCCCGTCCTTATCTTCCTGAGAAGGAATCCCTTGTGTATATTCCCGATAAACCATTGGCCGAAAAGAGTGTCGACTTAGTTCCACCACCAGTTGCTCACTCTGTTCAGGAAGAGAGTGGTGATCATATTACTCATGTTCTTCTCATCTCCTCAGATTCTCATGAATCCAAGAGTGACCCTCCTATCTCGGTTGTTTAGGAGAGTCCTTCTCCTATTCTTGTACAGCATGGGGGTAATCATATGATACCCCCACCAACTAGATCTATCGTGTCTTTTGATTGGGGTGCATTGACTACTTTCTGCCTCCCATCTTATGTGCCTTTCCAGATCATAGTACAAGCCTACAACATGGTAGTACCTGGCATTATATTAGATGAAGGTGCATCTGTTAGTGTCATGTCTTCTACTAATTGGAAAGCCTTGGGTTCCCCACAACTTGTGCTTGTTACCCATAATCTGTTGGCTTTCAATGGAGGAACCAGTCAACCTTTAGGGATACTTCTGAACTTCCCTATTAGTTTGGGAGGAAAGACCATCTATATAGACGTGATGGTAGTCGAAGGTATTTTAGATTTCAATCTTTTCCTTGGGCATTGCTATGTTTATGTCATGGGAGCTCTTGTTTCTTCACTTTCCCATGTGGCTTGTTTTCCGGGCGAAGGGCGAATTGTGACTATTGATCAACTATCGTTCATTGGTCACCAAGTTCCAACCATCTTCCCTTGTTGGTCCTTGTTTGCAAGAAGTACCTTCGCCGCCATAGGTCAATTATGTGGCTACCCATTCCATCTCCACATCTATTGATGATCACATAGATGGTACAATACATTATGTATTGGGGGTATTGGAACCTGCTCTGTCATTGGTACTAGTTGACATGTATTCCCCCATAGCATAGTTCTCCTGTCCACTGAGGACCTCTTGGGGGCTATGTTCTTGAATGTTCCATGATCAACTTATGAGGACAGTTCTTTTTCTATGTCAACCTCGTTAAAAAGTTAAACAGCGGATGAGGATAGTTCTTGGCCTTGTGTCAAGCTATCTAAAGAAATGAAACAAGAAGTCGTGAGCATAGTTCTTCATCTTATGTCAAGCTTGTTAAAAAAATGAAACAAGGGTCTCGAATATAGTTCTTTTACTATGTAAACCTCCTTAAAAAATGAAGCAACTCCCTTTTCAAAATCGAGTCTTTGATTAAGATCTCGTAAAATACCAATCAAGTCTTTCCAAGATCTCAAAAGTGAACCTTCATTCCATCCATCTAGTTGAGTGAAATGAAACATGAGGGTCATGTACCTTGATTGAGTCATTATGTTGGGGGCATGCAAACTTATAGCAAGCATAGTTTTTCGTTTCAAGCTTGTGTAAACATGAAACCGAATCCAAGAATAATTCTACATGGTTCAAGCTTGTGTGAAAATGGACCCATGACCAATTTACATCTCATGATTTCTATTTTAATCAGCTAATTTCTACTAGATGAGCCTTGGTTGTTTCATTTGATCACCACCATCTCTTTGGCCAATCGTATGCCTTCAATTGGTTATTTTTCCTTTCCCGAGGAACCGTAACAATGAGTTGTTTTTTTAGCGAGCCCCTTGACCATTACATGCTTTGAGTAGTTCCATCATTGCTGAAACTAGTTGCTACCCATTATACCACTCATTCCACTAGGACAAGTCACCTTTGAGCTCTTCTCTGACTCGTAAAAAATGAAAAGATTGCCAAGTATTTTTTCATTTTGACTTGTAAAAGAGAATAAAATGGGGGGTCTGCTTTCAACTCTTTTCCAACCCTTTAAAATGAAAAGATAGTGGAGCCATTTTCATTTCGAACTCGTTAATGAATGCAAAATGTCATGATCCCAGTATAAGTTTACCCCTTTTCAGGGTAGGAGGCACTATTTATGAAAAAGGTACTCCTTGACTGAAATGGTCAAGCAGTTCTCTCAAGTATTATTTTCTACCTTTTCGGGCTCAAGAGACCCAAATGTACGAAAAGGGACCATGTGGAGTTTTCTTTTACGTGTATTTTTCAAACTCCCTAAACATGAAAAATATATTGAGTTACACTTTTGTTGGAATTGTTAAACTATTAAACGACATTGGATTTTTCACCATCACAAACATGAGCTTCTCCTTCCTAGGGCTCGTTAAACTTAATAGGTTGGATTCATCCAAAGGATGAACTTACAGTGCAGCATATGTTATCCCCTTCAAGCTTGCGATTAAAAAAAAATTGGGGTACTCGCCAGAAATGGTGGGGGGGAATTTGGAAATCTATTAGTGATGTCGGCATCTCACTCTTGAACATGACACTCTATGCTTCGTGTCGTGTTGGGACATCCTCATCTATATTGTTGACCTTCCTAGATTTGGGCTGTTCATTTTTCCCTTCCATTTGATCTCTGCCACCTCATCATGACCATCGACCTCGTGGATTCAAAAGCTACCGAATTCCAGTTGTGTCACCAATATTTTCAAGAGTTTTCCTTCTGTAGTTACACTTACCTCTGATTCTTTTTACCATCCAAAATCATTTTGCATCCTCTCATCTCACATTGATGATGTGGGATTCATTATGGCCCACCTTCGACACAGTCACATTCCATCTACCTCAACTCAGTATCCAGGAAGTTGACCGAGAAACTCCCTTCCAGTACCTTAGAGCTTGCATGCCTTAATGGCAAGTTCTTCACACTTGATGATGAGTTCACATCATTGACTTCTGATCAAGTGATTTCATCGGTGTTCGACTTCAGTTCCTGTATTCACATTTCATGAATTGTGTTGATAGTAGCTTGAGGACCATTGTCATTATTGGTGGCTTCTCTTGCGCTTATTAATAGTTTACATCATTTTCTAGTAATCAACTAACTTTCTAGCATGTTCGACGTCAACATACCCATTTGCATGCTAGGATCTATACTTTGATCGGGTCGTCTTGGAGCACAAGACCTTGGACACAGATCACAAAAATTTTTGGTTGTGAAGTGGTGTAACATGGTTATGATGATCTGCATGTCTCTATCAGATGGTTGGTTGTGACCATACCATGAGTTATCATATGTGATCCTTTTAATTATTGGATGGTTGCGACCATACCTTGCTTTCATTATGATCATCCTTGACGGATGGTTGTGCCCATACCTAGATCCATTTACATGATCATTCTCTGGATGGTTGCGCCCATGCCATGATTCATGTATCATTTGACAGATATCTCAATTTATGTATATGTATCTATACTTTCTTGTAGGTTTTCTGATGGCAGACCAGTTCCCTGCGCTGATTTAGAAAGCATTCCATCACTCACTCTAGTTTGGTATTCACGTTTTAGGGGTCATCTATTACACAAAATTTTCTCACTATCCTTGTACTCCTTGTTCCTTGATCCTGGAGGACCTCTACAGTGAACCCCACATGCTTTGCACTCATGAAGAAACTCCCATTATGTCCCTCTTCATGAGCAGATAAATTCGCTTTTGCACCATTTCCCCTGAAACTTCTATTTTCCCCAATTTATAAGATGGGTACTAATGGCCTTTATCTCCCTCACACTGATGTGCAAATATTAGCACTACTCCTCACGTTGATCAAAGCAACTGATTTGTGTTCCAGTAGCGCTAGTCCTATTATGGAAAGTTTTTTAATTAGAGCCAAAGCTTCGATCTCTAGAAGCTCCGTAACAGGAGTCTGGTAAATTGTTTGGCTGGGTGGGGTCGAGGATGAAAGTTTCGGCTCCTTTCCCCTATAATGATGGAACTACCTCAAGGGATAATTCCTTCTCCCATGAGAAGAGGATCCATCTCCCATCCATATTTTCTATATAAAGCACCCTTCTTCCCAACCACAAACTAGTCATAGTTAATAGTTTTGGCTGAGTGTTAGTCATAGTTTTTGGCTGAGTGTTGATGCTATTTTGGTTTGGAGTAGACAAGCAAGCTATTACTAGTTGTAGCTATCTATTTGTGTGAGGGAAAAGTGTGATTTGGTTTGGAGTGAATTCTAAAGGGAAGATCCTCAAAACTATTGTTGATTGAGGCCATCATGCAATGATATCAAAACTGTGTGGGAACCTGGTCTTGTCAGAGAAGGACTACAACGTCAAGATCCATGGTTGTAATCTCTCTTTGATATTAATATATGCAACTATCGATTGATTTCCTACATGCTTTGTAATATTACCCATCCATGTATTAATATTTCTTAACTTTTTAAGTATGTTGAATTTCAATTTGTATATTGTCATGTTTGTATGATGTTGTCATTTATTTATTACAAGAGCTTGAAGAGGAAGCGAGAGATTGCTGGAGCGAACAAGCGATGACATCATCAAGCAGGATAAGAGACCAAGAGGTAGGCCCCCTTGATTGATTCTAACCTAAGGAAATCTTCCATAGAATGTATCTATTGTGGCTAGACCCATTATTGAGCTAGAGGAATTTGTTTGTGTCTGAACTTTTAATTTTACATCACCACATGGGCAGGTCTCTTCAAAGAGTTCACTTTAATGGGTACTTTTACCCTCCCACCTCTGCATGTTAACTCAATCAACATGATCTCATTTTCTATGTATCCTTGGATTATCCCTACCCCATATCAAATTGATTCATCTGGTGATTTTATGCCTTTAAGTACATCGGAGCAAAATTATGAATAATTTGCCTTGGCTTCGATGGTCGCTTCAGAAAGTCATACTATTTTCAGTATGAAACTAGACAGTTATGTGCCATCTCCTTGGCTTGGTTCTTGGGATTATTTGGATCCTTTGAATGAGACATTCCCCATCAATGAGAGTATCATTGAGGTTATGTCTCTGGACGAAACTCTGTGGAACGGTCTACATCATCATTCTTCATTTCTTCCTAGCCTTAATGAGATGCCTTCCTGTCTTGAAGTGTTTGTTTCTCATTGTCCCACAAATCCACTTCAAACACCTGTCTTGGCACATGAAGTCTTGTCGGAGGGTAATATGTGAAACATCACTACTACTATGCCTCTTCAGATTTCCGTTAAACCTAGAACTGTCGAGAACATTCATATTGGGATTTCCTATTCTCTAGATGAGATCAGGGTTTACACTTAACTTTTTAAACAATTTCAAGATGTCTTCGCATGGTCATATGAGTAAATGCCTAGTATTGATCTAGCAATAGTGGTGCATGACATTGGTACTTATCTTGGAGCCAAGCTTATTCACCCCCAACTTTTCCCTGTGCACCCTCAAAAGGATGGTGTTATCAAAGAACAAGTGGAGAAGCTTTTAAAAGAAGGTTTTATTTATCCTATTCCATTGATAGATGAGGTGTCCAACATCATCCCTATTGCAAAAAATTAGGGCACGATTCATGTTTGTGTTGATTACTGCGATATCAATCACGCGTGTCCCAAAGACAATTATCCCACCCCTTTTATCGATGAAATTATCGATGAATATGCTGGGAGTGAGATATTCTCGTTTATGGATGGTTTTTCTCGTTACAACCAAATCAACATTTCACTTGCTGATCGACATAAAACAAACTTTATTTGTCCTTGGGGCAATTTTAATTATAAAAAGATTCCTTTCAGTTTAAAGAATGCTAGCGCTACCTTCCAATGAGCAAAGTCTTATGCGTTTCATGACATTCGATACATTGTTCAGCCTTACCTTGACAACTTACTAGCTCATTCTCCTAAGCGTCATGACCATCTGGATCACTATAGATCCATCTTTCTATTATGGTGGCAATATAACATCCGTCTCAATCCACACAAGTGTGTGTTTTCCATTGAGTCTGGCTGACTCTTCGGTTTTGTGGTGTCTCACGAACGTATCTGAATTGATCCTTTAAAAGTTGAGGCCATTTGAAACTTACTCCCCCACCCCCCAACTTCATTACTGTAATTACAAAGCCTGCAGGGAAAGGCTGATTTTCTCCATTGATTTCTACCTAATTACGCTAAACTCGCCAAGTGTTTTACTTGCTTATTTAAGAATGGGATCCCTTTTATTTGGGACGAAGTTTCCCAAAAATCCTTCGATGCTTTAAAGACATGCTTATTAGTGCTCCTTTACTACAACCCCTTGGTTATTGACGCAATTACTTCCTATAGTTGGTTGTAACTGATACTGCTATTGCTATGGTCTTATTTCAGGACGACGATGATAGAAATGAGCATGTGGTTTATTATTTAAACTAAAATATTCTTGATACTGAGTCTCAATATGACCATGTCAAGAAATTTTCCTTGGTAGCAATTCATGTTTTCCAAATATTTCGACACTATATCCTTTTATGGAAAACCACAGCGATTTCTGATTACATCCCCATGACCTATATATTAACTCATCAGTTACTGGGGGGAAAAAACTCCAAATGGATTGTCATCCTGCAAGATTTTGATTTGGAATTTACTATTGCCAAATCAAAGAAATCACTTGTTTTTGCTGAGTTGATATGTGGCTTTCCATCTGCAAGCACTTCAACTGATTTTACTGAGAATATTCCATGCAAACTCTATTTCTGTTCATCACTCTTGACCCATGGTATGGAGATATTATCATTTATCTTCAAACCAACAACATTCAATCTGAGTTGTCCCAATCCCACTAACACTGTATTCGGCATCAGTCCCAACCTTATCGAATGCTTGGAGATACATTGTATCGGGTTAGTGTGGAATCTGTTCTTCACAGGCGTCTCACCCTATAAGAGGTTGAATGTGTCTTAAATGATTGCCACTCTGGTGCCCATGGTGGTAATATGTCAGGATATGTCATTGCTGAGAACATCCTCCGCGTTGGTTATTTCTGGCCTTCTATATTTAAAGAATGTATTCTTTCTATCCAAAAATGCCATGAATGCTAGATTTTCAACTGCAAGCAGCATGCCCCACCCACACCCTTAGGCCCAGTAATTATCATTGGCCCATTTTCTCAATGGGCCATTTGTTTCATGGCATGTAACCCTCACTCGATCAGGGTGCCTAGCGATATCATCATCGTCATCGACTATTTTACTAAATGGGTTGAGGCGATGCCTACATACAATGCTGATGGTATTACTATTGCTCAATTCCTTTTTAACCACATCGTAGCACGTTTTGGTGCTCCTCAAGCCATTGTAACTGATCATGGATCATATTTTCATCAGCACATGATGGAATTGTTGACTGCTCAGTTGGGCCTTCGTCATGATAGCTCAACTCCTTATTATCCACATGCCAATGGGAAAGTTGAGGAAGTTAATAAAGTTTTGATTACTATGCTTTAATGTATCAATGGGAAGCACAAAAATGATTAGCATTTGATGTTATTCTCAGCTCTCTAGGCTTACAAAACTTTCGCTAAGATGGCCACTGGATTCACTCCATTTTAGCTGGTGTATGGTTTAAAGGCAACTTCTTCTAATACCTCACCTGAAGAGGAATGAATATTGTATCTTGAGAGGCTTTATGAGACTCGTTGTATTGATAGATGGTCAACGAAGATCAAAAGAAATGTGTCAAAGCTTATTTTTACCAAACTATTTCTCCCCGCACTTTTGCTAAAGATGACTTGGTCCTTCTTTATGATCAAGCCAACAATAAATTGGGAGTAGGAAATTTCAAACCCATGTGGAATGGTCCCTACATCCTTAAATGTGTCTTAAAAATGGTTCCTATGAACCATGTGATTCTGAAGGAATGCATCGTCACAGCATCGTAACAAATTGTACTTGAAGATGTATTATGCATGAAATTCATGTAATGATTTTTGTACATTAGTGTGTTAATTCATTAGTGTGCATTTTGAGTTTTTGTGTGCTTTTTTTCTTTGCATACATGTACTTTTCTTCTTACCACATGTTTCACTCGTTTCATAGATGTCGTTAAGCCATTACGTTGGTTTTCCTAATGGTGCTGGTCGTAACACACAGAACCTGTCTTACACAACATGGGTACTCTACGACCCTAATGGCGAGCTGATTAACTTAAAAGGTATCTACCTTGGTGAAACAACTAATAATATTGTTGAATATAGTGCAGTTATTGAACTCTTGTCAGAACCAATTACTCTTGGCATTAGGGATTTAGTTGTCAAGTTGGATTCACAGCTTGTTGTGTTACAATTAAACAATCATTACTTAGTCAGAAATCCACAAATATTGTGTATGTATCTACATCTTATATTACCAGAAAGAAATTTTGATTTCACTACACATTATCATATTACACATAATTTAAATACATTAATAGATGCATTAGAAAATTTTGTTCTTAATAGGCATTTGTGTCATTTATAAAATTGATCATATTATGGACACAAAAGTAGAAAATAAAACATGCATATGTATATATATATATATATATATCGTGTATGTTGCAGTGTTTACATCAATATATCAAAAAATATAGTGTTCTAGGACACTTGGTTTTCAAAGCCTACAAAATGTGTGAAAGTGCTAGAAAGACTATTAGTCTACATGGTGCTCATGATAACACGAGACGACTTTGATCACTCGGTATAATAGATGGTGTAGTCTCGCAGATACCCCCACTGTGTTTCTTTGCAAACGCAGTGGAACGTCATCAATAGTGGCATACTCTGGGACTCCTCGAGTTATCACCTCTAGGTTGTGCTCCATCTTAGCTAAGGGATCGACCACTTCTTCATAGTTTATGCCCACTATCTGATGAGAAACACGTCATTCTATTCATGACATGTCAACTGGTCTCTCTGGTCCCACATCTTCATTTTTATCACAAGTTGAGTCTCAGTTTACATTTTCACAAAAAAATCACAAAACTTGAAAAAATCCAAAAAATAAGTTTTAACCTACATTGGTCCATTGTTCTCCTGGTGGCAGAGGTAGATGTGGATCCCACTTGAAATTCGTGCTAGAATAAGCATAGTTGTCTACCACAAGTAGCTGGCATTCTAGCCAAGTGAAAAATTGTAGTGGGTAATGCATATGTTGACCCGTTCTCCTCGAGGCATGAGTTGACTCCATCTCATGAGTCTTGGATCTTAGGGGGTAAGATCTGGTACCTCTGCCCACTCATACCAGAATAAGGGCACTCACTCTAAAAACAAGGCCACTAGCATTGAACTGAACCCAAATTGATTTAGATGTCCATTCTTCCCCTTGGTCACTTTTCTTTTCATATTTTCTAAGAGGCCTCCACACTAGTTAAATATGGTGGGGGTCAAACATGCGATAGGAAATTGGAACTGGGATTTTGAAGCCTCATGCAAGGCTTGTGTGCTAGATACACATGCCATAGTGAACAATATTATTCTCTAGGGAAGGTTGTTGGTGATTGTCGATATCTTTACCTTCCCTCCATTGGTCATTTTGGCACCTGGACAATCCCTTTGGATTAAAGTCCCTATACTTTCACCTCCTTAGTGAGATCCAAATGGTTGGATCGCTTCCCATTGTCAGGACAATCTTGTGATAAAGTAGATATCCATCTCCTCAATTTCTACATCCTGGCCTTTTATGATGAAGATATCTCAATCTACAGCCTAGAGACTGATCAAATAAGGCAGTAATTCCATATGAGCCCTTAAACTTGTGGTTCTAAAGAACTTTAGTAGCCTACAATTCCTCAAAGTGTTTATGCATTCAGGATTCTAAGTTGCTTGATGGTATTTGGTCTCATGGCCTCTTTCTTTCCATTGCAAAATGATGATCTCCAACAAAACATCATTTAATACCAATTAATGTTTTTTCATCAATTAAAGTCATAATTTTTTGCTTGAAAAAAGGGTCTTCCTTCTAAAAACATTTCCTTTCTGCCATCGCACCTGCTTTTACAAACAAATCAATTTCATCGCGCAAGCCTTTGGGCTTGAATGCAATCATAATTTAAAATGCATTAAAATGTGATAAAATTCAAGAGCAAGGATGGGCCTCTTACCTGCTGTAGATGACTCACAAAATGGCACTACAAATCTCTCATAATGGCCACTTGAAAATCAAGAGAATTTGGGCACAACTGCACTTTCAAAGCTTACTATAGTACAATGGTAAAAAATAAAAACACTTTTAGCTATTTATAAGTTTTGCAACTCATTTCGGTCAATATTTTCATAATATTTTGATGTTTTTTTCAATGTCAGTGATGGGTGTTTTTCTTTGTGCAGTTATAGGTACCTTCAGGTGAACAGTGATCCTCTTTTACTAACTCTTACACATTTTATTTTATCTCTTTTTCAGACTTATTTAAGAAATGAAAAAGGAACCCCCTAGAGTCATATTTGATCTCTTTTATGGCTCTCGAAAAATGAAAAGATTTCCGAGTACTTGTCATTTTCAACTCGTTAAACTAAATGAATCGACGTCGCCTCAGTATACGTTTACCCCTTTTTCGAGCTAAGATTGACTATTTACGAAAAGGGTACACCTTGATCGACATAGTTAGGAGGTTCCCTCGGATATTGTTTTCTACCTTTTTGGATTGGAGGGACAAATTACAAAAAGGGCATGATGGTGTTTTCTTTTTCGTCTCTTTTTCAAACTCTCTAAATATGAAAAATATATCGAGTTATTCTTACGTCAAACTCTTTAAAACCCAATGAAAGACTTGTCACCATGATGAGACCGAGCTTCTCCTTCCTAAGGCTCGTAAAACTTACTAGGATGGATTCATTCAAAGAATGAACTTGCATGACAAGCATATGTTATGCCCTTCAAGCTTGTGATAAAAATAATTGGGGTACTCACTAGAAATAGCATGGGGGGGGGGGAATAAAGATGGAACATCCTTAGTATAGGTAGTGTTATCTCAAAATCAAGCACCGGAAGGCTGCAGGCCAGGTTAATTTCAAGTAACTATTTCAAACCAGACTTTTGACTAAGGTTTAGCCTCCTTAGCCTGAGAGGGCTCTCTCAAAGGGTTATTGATTTTGATTAATGATTTGAATAGATGGCTAACTCTATGGTTTGTAATTGTATATGTTTATAGGTTGAAAGATGAAGGCTGGCTACCATTGGGCTATGGAGTCAAAGTATGTTTCAGTACCACAACAATATCATCTTAACATGAAGTCAGGGCATTCAGCATTTGAATTTTCAGAACACAACACACATATGGAACCACAACTCATAAGTGCACACAGGAAGTCAGAGCACAATCAGTGAATTCTGAGTGATTGTACACCTATGCAACTGTAAACAAACTAAGGAAAGGACAACACACATTCTGAATATAAGAAATCCTTCATGAATCCTGAGTAGTGAAGCCAAAGCATTCTACCTAGCATGGAAGTCAAGGCATTATAGAGTTTGAGTGTAGAAATGACAATACAAAACAGTGAAACATAGTAAGTTTATCTATGAAGGAAGTCAGAGCATCAGTGATGAATTTTGAGTATCATAAGTAAACACCACTATAGTGTAAGTCTTGGAAAATACCACCATAACAAGAACATACAAGAGCTCTTCATGAATCTTGAGTTGTCTAAGTAGAAATCTGCATTAGGTTAAAAATATACACAGTCTGCACATAGAGCAGCAGCTGAGCCAAAAAGTCTCCAACCTTTTGCTAATTCGACCTCATGCTCTATATAAAGCATTTACAAATAGGATTCCATCATCCCTCATCAAGAGAAATTGAATTTGCCATCAGTGACACCTATTCTAACCATAAAACAAACCATTAATTAGAACTAGCTGTTAACTAGGAGTGCTAGTGACCTAATACAACTAGGAGTGTAACTCCTTATTATGATTCAACAACCTTATCTAAGCATTTAAAGCATTATTTGACACCTAAAACTCCATGAAGTCGAATTTGATGAAGCCTCCCACGTGGTCACCCAACTGCTGATGACAAACCCTATAAATTAGGGAACATGTTTCCCTGTTTTTTAGGTTTAGATCCTTGAAAATCGCAGAGCCTTTATCTCTTCATCCATGACACCTTTTACGAAACTGAAGGAGGTTTTTGTATCCCATGTTGTCTAACACGAAAACCTCTCCTGGTTTTTTAAAACATTACTCTAGATGTTTAGCATCTGTCCTTGAAAAACACGTGGCAAACAGGAAAAAATCCGTTTTCTGAAAGTAGGGTCTCAATGAAAGCTTAGTATCTCCCAACTGAAAACACTTATGAAGAAATTGAGATAGGTTATTGTAGTAGGATAGTTGATGAAGATAAAGCTCCTTCATAATTCCAAAATACCCTTTCATGTGACCAGAAACGGATCTTGAAAAAGACTACTAAAACCAGAAGACAAAGCTTGACTTTCAGCAGTTTCGTAGCGCAAGTTTAACCATAAATTCCTCCCACCTCAGAATAAATTTGAAGAAACTGAAAGAGTTTTTTGTAGTGCAGCATGTTAGGAATAAAAGCCTCTTTAAGTTTGCAAAATTAAGTTCTCAGCTACTCAGGAAAGCTTTTATAAATTGACTAGTAAAAGCAGAAAATAGAGTTTTTCTGCTAAAACAGGCTGCTACAGGGGTTTCGTAGCGCGCTACGAAAACTCCTAGTTTAGTGATTTCGAAGCTAGTTTGAAAATTTCTCCAAAGTAATGTTAGATATGACTTCCAAACTCATGGTGAGGCTTCTAGGACATGGAATGAGGCTGTCAGACTTTGATGGAAAAGAGATATGACCTTGAAACACTTCTAACCTTATGACCTAACTCTTAAAGCATAAAATGACCTAGAGACCCTTTAACACCATGACTAAAAGAAGGGTTTGTAAATGAGAAGGACATTAATTGTGATGAGCTGACTCAAAACTTATAAGACTATTATTAGAAACAAGGCAACTTACCAAAGCTTAGAGACAAAGATTTTAGGGTGATAACATGATGGATACTATTTCAAAACTACATGAGCTATGGGAATGGTCACGATTGAGCAGACTTGGTGGCCAGCTAACTGACCACCCTCGTTCAGTTCACACACCTTCGTGGAATTCAGTTGAGCCATGTCCAAATTCAAACTACCTATTAGATACGCAATCAGCACGTGTGGCATGTCAACTCAGGAAGAAAACATTTGAAACTGGTAGTGGTGGCAGCGTATAACGGGAGTAAGGGAGGTGATGGCGGTTAGACGGCATGAGCAACCATAATGACATTGGCATAGGACCCACGGTTTGGATGGGGATAACATACCCATCTGGCCACCTCATCTCCTCACCACGGATTATGCCAATAGTTAAGTACAGTGCGGTCTAAGCCTCCACTACCCTTTGGTTCATTTTCATGTTACGAAGCTCTCGAGTGCAGTGCTTGTCTACCACCTTCAGAGCAGCGAACCAGTAGTTTCTGCCAGTTTTTCAAAACCCTCCTGCCTATCGGGTTCTAGAGGAGCACTACTGCATTCGACAGGAGCAGGAACACCTTCTACAGGAAGATTTCTACAGGGAAAACAAAGAGCAACTCCGTAGCCGAAAAATCAGAATTCTTGTCAAATTCGAGCTAGGAATGAGGTAGGCTCGAAAACCTGCTCTGCATACAATATGCTTAGATAAGGTGGTAGCTTAAAACTAGAGTAGTGGGTGAAGAGGAATGAAGAAATATAAATTCAAAAGTCTGCTGTGTTTTTTCTGAAGTTCTACGCAGTCTCTCCATTCCCTTTGTGTTCAAAATTTGTCTTTCTCTTCCTCACATTCTGCTGTAAAAAAAGGGAGTATGTAGTCATAGAAATCAAACTTGGGGAGGAAACAAACATTGCAAGTCTGTTTACTCTGTGAAAAAACCACTATTTTTATATAGTCCTTGTTCTGTCAGTGTATTGATTTCTTCCAAGAACCAAGAAGCAAATTCAGGTTGAGAACAGTTTGGAGAAAGGGAGAATTGCAAATTGGTGTTGTGAAGAATTGCAAAACTCAGCTGTCCCTTTTTTTCTGATTTTGGAAATTGTTGTTTTTTCTCCTCACCTAAGAACTTCAGAAACCACTACACACCATTCTAGGAGGTTTTATGAGGAAGGAACCTTTGAACTCCAACCAATTGCATGAGCACCCTGAGGTGGTGGCCCTCTTCACCAGGGAAAACTGGATGATTTTCTTTAAAAGAATACATGGATATGATAATGAGGTGACAGAAGAATTTTTGATGTCCTTAAAACCCCATTCGAAAACACATGCTACAGTCAGTTTTAGGGGTCTAACCCTAGAACTTACACCTGATTTTATCAGTCGAATCACAGGTCTTCCACTTGGGCTCCCTTGGAGCAAGGATGAAAAAGCATTGGGATAGGTTGCCAAGAAGACATTTTTTCAACTTGGGGAGCATCCTGTAGAGGATAAAAATGGGGCCAGAAGGACAAGCTTACCTCCTCCATGGGGTGAAGTTAGCTACCAAAAAATGAAATACATCACTTGTGAAGGAAGCTTCAGTATAATTTATGGTTATCACTTCAAGTTATTACATGAATTGAGGTATGGGATGGGCCTACCTCCAGTTAGAAAACTCAGTCTCCCATATTTCATCCTCCAGTCTTTAATAGAATGTAGCACCAAGCTGAATGTAGGGGTCCCAGACCAGCTGGCACACCATTGTCTCATTAAATTATTGGTGGAAGATGCCCTACACACATACACCATCCCCATAGCTTGGGAAATTTTCAAGAATATGTCCAGAGAAGATGACATCAAAACTTTGACTGAGGACATCAGTGCATCTGGCAGTGAGGAGGAGGAAGACAAAGAGGAAATTGAGGAAGAAATGCATGAGGAGACACAAAATATTCAAACAGAGGAATAACATGAAACAAAGAAGGAGTAGAAAGAAGAGGAGAAACTTGACAAACCCATTGTAATACCTAAGGCAGAAAAGAAAATAGTCTCAAAGACAGAGAAGAGGAAAAGAATAAAAATTGAGAAGAAAAAGCCCAAGAAAGCCCAGAAAAAGACTGCCACAGGATAGGCAGGGACCCAGCAAGAGAAAGAGAAGACATTACCAGAGATAGCAGAGACACAAGTAAAAACAGCAGACACAGAAAAGACTGCAGAACATGAAAGGTAACAACAATAGGAAGAAACATTCCATGAAACATTGGCAAAAGAAGTAGCATCTGTTCTAGCTGCATTGAGCACTCCAGCAAAACAAAAGGGAAAAATAAAAAGAGAAACATCCATGTATTTCAAATCTAGAAGGAGCACCAGGATAAAGGTGGGCAAGCCCCAGCCACCATCAAAAGAACCTATAATAATTGAGGATGCACTTACTGAGAAAAAGGAGGAATCTCCCTCCAAAATCTCTATCTCCTATGAGAGAGGGAGTCCCAAAACTTCCACCTGGAAGGAAAGAATCAGACTAATGGACTCCAAAGCAGTTCTACAGGAAGCTAAAACCTCTCTACAGGAAACATTGGCCAAGCTAAAGGAGACTGAAAAATTAGAAGAGGAGGCAGCAGAGAAATCACAAGAGGAAGGCAAGGCCAAAGAGATACCTAAACCAAGCCCTTAGTCTAATTTAGGCTCATATTACAATTTGTTAGAAGGTGGGAAGATCATCCCACAGAAATTCGCTGTGCCCCTTTTCTTTGAATTAGAACAAGAAAAGGTTAGAAGGGAGTTGGAAATGGTGGGACACACTGAGAGCATTAAAAGAGCTCAGCTACAGGAGGAAAATGCATTGCTGAAAAAGTAGTTACGGCAACAGGAAACTCAAAGGGAAGACATATCGCAAATTTTTGAAGAACAACAACTACAGGAAGGTCCCCTAGCAGATGAGGAAGCAGAAGAGAAACAACAGCAAGAGGAAGAGCCACAGCCTGATGTTGAAATAATGATAAAGTAGCAGTAAGAAAGGGAGTCTCAAGAAGTGGCTGAAGTGCTGATGTTGAAGCAAAAGTTGTAGGAAAGGGAAGCAGGCCAGTTGGGAAATGGAGGCCTTGCAGTGCAGGCAACTAGCTGGATCCTACGCACTATATCTCAAAGATTAATGGCTCCAGTTCCAGATTAAAAGATTGGCTCAAAGGGGCACAATCCCATTCCAAAATTATGGTCAATTTATGCATCTGTGTGCTACTAGTTCAGCTAAGGATAAAGCCAAGTTAGTAGAATTTTAGTTACACAATATGGCACTCCCTAATATGAACTTTTGGGATCGAAATGCTACATTGGGAGACCTACAGCTCATGGCTATGGCTTCTTGGATGAGCTATGAGGAAAAAAGAGCAGTGGAAATTCAACAGATCATGGCAAAAGAACTAAATGAGCCTCTACTAATAAGGGCAGAACCGGAAGACCCCTCAACTCTCATATATGCTCATCAACACCTTGCAAAAAACCCTCAAGTTCTCCCTGATTATGTTGAAAAGCAAGCGCAAGCTATCGCTCATTTTGAAGATATGGAAAGATTATTTGGCGATGATTGCCTTCATGCTTGCATGAGAAGATGGAATACAATGTCATATAGTTTAAAGATCAGGGAGCACCACTCCCCAACCAGAATGAGGGAGGCTTTGGTGAGAGTGCCCCTATACAAACAATCAATGCAAAACTTGAAATCCAACTGGATTGTCCTTAAGTTCAGTTCTCCACTACTCTTAGAACTAGTGGAAGGGGTTAAGGAAGCAGAAGAACAAAAACAATGGGAGGAAGTGGTTAAAAAGACATGTTTTTATGACATGTAAGAGGACATCACCTCAGAGGCTTGGGATTTCAGGGAAGCTATTAAAGCTATCAAGGATTAAGAACTAGATTAGTTGCTCAGAGGATGAGCAACCCATTCAGCAGGGGGGTGATGATGAGCCCCAGAAATGGGTAACTATATGGGCTCATTTTGCCTATTGTTTCCATTTAATCCACCATTCTCCATAGTTTTGTGTATGTTTTTGAATATATTTATGTCAATTGAGTGAATGGGGATAGTCACTTTGCCACATAGTCTAATGAGTGTTTTTTGCAGATTTTTGGACAATTTTTGGACAAGGACCAGACATTTATGAGCAGATTAACAGCCAAACTCGAGGAAATAGGGCTGAGGACTTATAGGAGGGGTGTCTCCTACATTAATGACCCCTTCCTCGCGTTCTCCACCAGCAGCTTAGAGTTCAAAGGCCACCAAATCGATGATTCAAAGAGGCAACCAAGCAACTCAAGTGGGGCTGCTGTTATTTACAGTTTTAGGTAGCCGAGTTCCCTAAGTTTAGGAGGACTGTTGGGGGTCTTCAATTGTATAAATAAGAAGGCTTCAAGCCTCAGTAGGTTTAGCCATTTCGTAGTCTATTTTCACACTTTTGTGCAGTGTTGTACTCAACTCATTTTCGAGCTCCTTTTGCAGACAATTTTGTGATGTAACTATTATTTTTTGATCAATGAAGATGAATCCAACTTTGAACCAGCATTGATCCTTTCTAGAGAGCTAAAGATCTTGGGTTAGGACCCAACCCAAGCTGCCCAACACCTCCTTTGTATATTTATATGTTTTTTTCTTGCATTCATAAGTTGATTTCTATTGTTTAGGATTAATCTTGCTTTGGAAAAATAGGTTACTTTTGATGATTAAATTAGTTGTTATTGCTTCAATTTGTTTAAGTAATTTGCTGTAGTAACTGAGAAATATCCAAAAAGGACTACCAATAGGCATTGATCCCCTTTCTCCCTCCTTGGGACTATGAATTGAGGACAAGGCACTATTGCTGCCACCAAAAACACTATTTTTTTTCATGCAATTGCTAGTGTGATGTTTTGAGTTGGAGAAGCTGATATTTGCTTGGATTCACATGCTTAGACCATTTCTTGCTCATTTACCATGGCTTTCTCACATAATTTCCTGTTCATAAAATTTTATTAAGCACTTTTATGTTTTTAGGTCAGATTTAAGGTCAAATTAGGAAAACTCTATTTTTTCGGTTCTTGCTTGGGTCAGTTCTAAGAAGTAGGTGTGCAACTCACTTGAAAAAAATTCCAGCTTGCCATCCTTCCACAACACAATCTGTACCAGCTCATCTTTCACATAATCCTTCACTCATTCACCACATTTCGCGAAACTGTCCTAATTTCTGCATTCCTTCACAAAGTCGCTTTCTTACTCTTTGAACCAATCCAACCATCTCCTTCCTTCATGATCTTTATCAACAGAGTCCTAGACCCTTCAACAACTTCATCCAACCTTCATTTCCTTTTCCCACCATTTTTCCACCTTCAAACCTCTAAAAATCACTTTCGTCCTCCTCTTGTAGAACTCCCTGTAGATCCCCTGTAGCTTCCTGTAGAAGTTCATGCGAGCGATTTTTCGAAGTCTGATCACAATGGAAATCTCCAGAAGGGTACTAGGGACTTCTTAGGACCCCTCCACACCTTCCCATCATCTGCAAAAGCCAACTCCATTTTCCTTTGCCACCAAACCACTACACAACCATAATTAGTCAAATCACAAGCATAATAAATCCACATAAAAATACTCAAAATTGCAAAAAGATGATTTATTTCCATTTCACTTTAGAAGTAGCTTGAATAAATGCAATTTACCTTTTTAGTAATCAATGGCACCCATTCTAGTAGTTTCCATCTCTTTTCTTGCACGATTAGGGTTTGCTAGGGTTTGAGTTCCGTTTTAGTTTTCATTCTTTTTCTGCAAGTAGAATAGCCCCTTAGAATTAGTCTTCTTCCATCACAATAAAAGCTTCTTCTAAGAACTCATAGAAGTTTGCTTAAGCTCTTAGCGAACTTGTGCCTGCTGATCAAGTGATAGCCACAGTAAGAGCTAGTACTTGTGCATACAACACCGTCGCTTCCAAGTTTGTTACGAACTACTGGGTTGATAAAAGTAAAGAAGGGAGCCTTGGGAGTTGCAGCATTATTGCTGCAATACTGCAGCTCACCAAAAGCCTCAACTAAAATCCTCGATCTCTGTATTATCATACAAGTGGAAATATGTTCGGATTACACAAAGCTTTAGCTCACAAGCTATCCAGCTCTTAGTACAATCCCTTTGCTGCTCATAGACAGTCAAAGGCTTCTCACAAACCTTCTCCTCTCTCCTCCAAGCCTTCTATTTCTTTGCGTAGTTTTTCTTGTGGTCGAGTGCTGCCACCCGTGTGAATTGGCCTCTTCACACACTCACTAACCTATGATCTAATTGTACAACCCTGAAGGAGATAATTCCTTCTGCATGGATGAGTTTCCTATATAGGAAAATTCCTCCAACTGATAGTACACTGTCCCTTCCTCTGATCTCAACTGGGTCTCTGTCTGAACTAACATGCATGAGTTATTTATGAGAGAATATTCAGTTATCTGGAGAACACTAGTTGCATGCATGCATACATTAATTGAATGAACTCACAACTAGTTCAACGAACTATTTGAACTAATCTAACTGGACTTAACTCAGTTAATTGAGCTAACTAATTACAACTCAAATTACAACTCATCCTTATCTCTTTAACTGAGGGATAAATTCCTTAATCAATGGAGAAACTGTTGCATGTCTTCACATAGACTTCATATTTGATTTTATACAACTAATTATCTCAAGATGAATTAATTAATTATTTTACAAATAGCTGCTAAGATCAAATTCGAATTTTACTTCTCAATTTTAGTTCAAGGACTAACTAAAATTGGAATCCATCCCAAAATGCTATTTATAGCAATGCTATTTTTATCACTTCCATTTTTCATTCCTTGTTGCTATGTCCAACAATGATACCCAAATTGCTATTTATAGAAGTTCTATTTTTAGCACTTCTATTTTTAGCATTTCTTGTTGCCATTTTCAATACTTCCTCTCAACAAGAAATGCATTCAACTCGAACCCGATCTTGAACCTTTGGAATGTTCTGCATGCAATACTTCTCCCAAGTGTTATTGCTCCAACAACTCTAGAAACAAAAAAATCTCCCAACTGACCTTCATGTTGGGCTAGAAACATCCATTGATGCTGAAGATTCCCCTGCTGTTGATAAGTGCTCCCTCTGTGACCTCTGAGCTACTGCAACACTCCATGCATCTCACACCATTTCACACCTCTCTGTGCCATCCTGCACTAGTGCAACACTCCTGTGCCTCTCGCATTGTTGCAGCCTGCTAGCTCTGCACTCTCTTGGGATTCCTACACTGTAGCTCTCTTTGGCACTCCATTCGCATCCGTCTTGACCCACTCAGCCAGTCCTGCTACTCCTCGTCGGGGCTCCCATAGCAAGGTATAATCAAAGAGGTTAGGTACCTTAATGATCCTGTCCGTATTCCAGCCTTCTTGGGACTGCCAGTCCACATTGCCCCACCTCCGACCTGGAGGTATGGATGCATTGGATCCCTCCACCTACTTGGCTCGAAATTCACCCCTACTGGAGGTATTTGCATGAGTGGATGCCTCCACTCGGTCTCCTCTCGGCTTCTCTAGTTGTGGCCGCTCCACAACCTCCTAAAGCTGCTTCACCAATTGTGGCTCCTCCACAATTGTCTGAGACTTCTTCTAGCGCTACATGTTGAGAGGTAATGTACTCTCCCTCTCAACCACCAAGTCTCCAACAGTTTCCTTGCTCCTCAAGGCTTCGCATGCATCTTGAACTTCAAGAGCATACAAGTTCTTGACTCATGAACCGATCTGCTTCAGCTGTCTAGTGGTGATGTGTCGAAGGAAAACCTTTCCCTTACTGAAGACTACATCATATCCTTTGTCTTCCAACATTGAAATCGACACCAAATTTTTCCTCAGTCTTGGTACATACTTGACATCGGTCAAGGTAATATGAACTCCATGCTTCCTCTGAAAAACAACTGTGCCTACACCTAAGACACTATACTTTTCATCATTACCCATTGTTATGAGTATCTAGAGATCTTTCTCCTCCAAGGTACTGAACAAACTCTTGTCGCTGGTCATGTGGAAAGAAGCTCCACTGTCAACAAACCAACCACATCCCACGATGGATGAAACCATGCATGTGAAGAGGGTGAAATCCAACTCGAACTGTGAGGCCAATGCCTCACCTTTCGATCCTTCTAAGGATCCCTTCTTGGATTTCTTCTGTGGACAATTTGTAGAAAAATGGCCCACCTCATGACAATGAAAGCATCACACTTTCGATTTGTCAAACTTCTTCCCACCATGGGAAGAACTCGATTTTGGACGAGAATCCTTCTCCTTCCCTTTCTTTTCCTTACTTGCTAAGGCACAATTTTCTTCATCCTCCTTGGATGAAGAACCATCTTTGGTGCTTCTTCTTATCTCCTCCTACATCAGATCCGACCAAAGTCGTTCCCAATATGGCAGTTTCTCTCTTCCATTTATGGAGTCTTGGTAGCTATGCCAGCTCTTAGGAAGACCGAGGAGTGCAAGACTCACCATTTCATCATTGACTATTGTGATCCCTACACTTACAAGCTCATCCCTGTAGGTGGTGAGCTTGTTCTTATATGTAGAGATCGTGTCACCCTTTTCACACTTGATTTTCCAAAGCTTGTCCTTCAACACTAGCTTCCTCTGATCACCGCTGTTTTGATATAGAGTTTTCAATGTTTTCCACATCTAAAATGGTGTCTCCTTCCCATGGAGGCTCAAGACAATGTGGTCTCGAACTCCCTCCAGGAGGATTCTCCTTGCTCTAGCCACACATTTCTTCCATTCCACAATTTTATAGCATTAGCTGCTGCCAGCTTGGGGACTTCTTGATCAATGAAGTCATTTAGACCGTTGTCCCCTAATACTGATTCCATGCAATCCTTCCAGACTATATAATTTGAGCTACCATCAAGGGCATACTCGAGTCTTAAACCGCTGAACGCCATTGGTGAAATTAAGATGCGATAAGAACTCGATTTCTATAATCAGGAACTTGAAACTTTGAAGTTCTCCCTTCTTTGTATATTATTCTTCAAGTTGATCACCTTTTCTTTGATACCAAGTAGAAATTCCCACTGTAGATCAATAGATTATGCAATATACTAAAGAAAAATACCAGATCTACTTCTACAAAAAACTTGCGGAAGCTTAATCGATTATGAGCATGATCAAATAGAACACATATATCTGAGAATGAGAAATCAATCACACATGAACACAGAAGAATACTCTGGGGAAAGCCTCAGCTAAAAACCCTGATCTCTGTATTATCACACAAGTGGAAATATGTCTGAATTACACAAAGCTTTAGCTCACAAGCTATCCAGTGTTGAAAATAGCAACAATAAATGCTAAACTTAGTATTTCTATAAATAGCATTTCGGGATACCTTCCTATTTTAGTTAGTCCCTGAACTAAAATAGAGAAGTAAAATTCGAACTTGATCTTAGCAGCTGTTTGTAAAATAATTAATTAATTCACCATGAGTTAATTAGTTGTAGAAAATCAAACATGAGGTCTATGTGGGGACATGCAACAGTTTCTCCATTGATTGAGGATTTTATCCATCAGTTAAAGAGATAAGGATGAGTTGTAATATTGAGTTGTAATTAGTTGACTCAATTAACTGAGTCAAGTCTAGTTAGATTAATTCAAACAATTTTTTGAATTAATTGTGAGTTCAGTTAGTTAATGCATGCATGCATGCAACTGCTGCACTTTAGATAACTAAATATTCTCTCATAAATAACTCATGCATGTCAGTTTAGACAGAGACCCAGTTGAGATCATATGGAGGGACAATGTACTATTATTTGCAGGAATATTCCATTATGAATATCTCTTGCATGCAGAAGGAATTCTTTCCTTGAGGATTGCGCAATTACTTATTTAGTTTTTGTGAGTGTGATGAGGCCAATTCACACATGTGGCATCACTGGACCCCAAGAAAAACTGCACAAGGAAATAGGAGGCTTGGAGGGTCGAGGAAAGGCATATCTCTTGTCTACTCAGTCTGTGAGCTGTATTGTTTGATTGTAGAGAGAGTAGGATAGCTTGAGAGTTGATTCTTTTTGTAACTTGAACATATTTCCACTTGTATGATAATACAAAGATTGGGGTTTTAGGCTGAGGCTTTCCCCAGGTTATTTCTTCTGTGTTATGTGTGATTAATTTCTCATTCTCAGTTATATGTGTTCTCATTGATCTTACTCAATTCGATTAACCTTCCGTAAAGGTTGTTGTAGAAGTAGATCTTGTACTTTTCTTTATTCTATTGCATAATCTGTTGATCTATAGTGGGAATTTCTACATCCAACTCTCGGTACAATCCCTCAATGCTGCTCATAGACTAAATAGACATAACATATGCCTTCGCTCAGTCCTCGAAGCCTCCTATTTCCTTGCAAAGTTTCTCTTGGGTCCTCTGGCTGCCACCTGTGTGAATTAACCTCTCACACAACTCACCAAACTCAGAAATAACTATGCAGTCCTGAAGGAGTTAATTCCTTCTGCATGGATAACTTTCCTATATAGAAAAATTCCTCCAACTGATGGTGCACTGTCCCTTCCTCTGATCTCAACTGCATCTCTATCTGAAATGACATGCATGAGTTATTTATGAGAGAATATTCAGTTATCTGGAGAATATTAGTTGCATGCATGCATGCATTAACTGACTGAACTCACAATTAGTTCAACAAACTATTTGAACTAATCTAACTGGAGTTAACTTAGTTAACTGAGCTAACTAATTACAACTCAAATTACAACTCATCCTTATCTCTTTAACTGAGGGGTAAATTCCTCAATCAATGGAGAAACTGTTGCATGTCTTCACATAGACTTCATGTTTGATTTTTTACAACTAATTAACTCAAGATGAATTAATTAATTATTTTACAAACATCTGCTAAGATCAAATTTGAATTTTACTTTTCAATTTTAGTTCAGGGACTAACTAAAATTGGAATCCATTCCGAAATGCTATTTATAGCAATGATATTTTTAGCACTTCCATTTTTCATTCCTTGTTGCTATGTCCAACACTGGTACCCGAACTGCTATTTATAGCAGTGCTATTTTTAGCACTTCTATTTTTAGCATTTCTTGTTGCCATTTTCAACAAATGAGTCAAATTTTAGTGGACATCAAAGTGCGCACATATCTTTAAACAATTCTATACCTATTTTGAGAACAAAAAACACAAAAAATGATATCCTATTTTGCACATATACGTGCAATGAAGAACTAGGTGGACTCCTGATGCAAAAATGACATGTTATATGCTACAAGTCAAAGAAACTAAATGAGGATGAGAGGAATTATGTCACTCATGAGTTGGAGATAGCAACAATTATGTATGCACTGAATATGTGGAGGCATTACTTGCTTGGGAGGAGGTTTATGTTGATGTCAAATCATGGAAGAATGAGATACTTGTCCAATAAGCTCAAGCTAAATGCTAGACAAACCAGATGGTTGACTTTGATCAGTGATTTTGATTTTTAGATAAAGAATATTAAGGGAAAGGAAAGCTGGGTAGAAAATGCACTTAGTAGAAGTCTATAAGTAGATCACTTGGTAGCCATGAGTACTTATGGGATTGGCATCAAAGAAATGATCAAAGAGGCATTGCTACATGATGATCATTTCCAATATGTGAATAAATGTTTACAACATGATTCACAAGGAACAATGAGAAAGCATTACAAGCTCACTGATGATGGTATGTTGTTATTCAAAGATAGAGGGTATGTACCATATGTGATCGATTTGAAGATGCTCATAATGGATAAGTTTGACAAAATACCCTTTTTAGGTCATCCTAATTATCAAAAAATGATAACAACCATAAATAAATCATATTATTAGCTAGGAATGAAGACAATAATTGCTAAATATATTGCTAGATGCTTGTAATCCAAACAAGTAAAAATAGAATTTAGACACCCAAGAGATTACTACAAACAATTCCAATCCTTGAGGGGAAATGAGAAGTCATATCCATGGAATTTATCACATGTTTTCCCAAAGACATCCAAATGACATGATGCCATTATGGTGGTAGAGGACAAATGTAGTAAGACAATTCACTTTATAGCTATTAATTCCACCCACAAAGCTATTGAAATAACTCATATCTTTATGAAATAAATATATATAGATTGTATGGCATACCCAAGAATATAATTGCATATCAGGATGCCAGGTTCACTTCAAATTTTTGGAAACCATTATTTTTTGGCTTTGGGACTCAACTATCTTTTAACACAGCCTATCACCTTCAGATATATGATCAAATAAAAAGGGTAAACAAAATTCTAGACAAAATTCTGAGGATGTATGTCATGCATCAACCAAAGAGGTGGGAATAATTCCTATTGTTTGTTGAATTTGCATACAACAATGGGTACCAATATTCACTGAAGATGAGCCCCTTCAAAGCATTATATAATAGAAAATGCAACACTCCCATTCACTGGGATGACATAGTGACATAATGGTATTTGGACCTGACATACTAAAATAATAAAGTAAGAAATGATTAATATTAGGCAAAATTTGAAGGCATCCATGATAGGCAAAGGAGTTATGTAGAGTAGTGGAGAATGCATAAAGAATTCAAAGTGGGAGAGCATGCATATCTCCACATCAGACCAAGGAAGAGTTCACTGAAAGTGAGGTCTTGTGCTAAATTTGCACTCAAATATTATGGATCATTTCAAATTTTGGAAAGAGTGAGACTAGTATCTTATAGGCCGGCCTTTCCACCCACAGTGAAAGCACATGATGTATTTCACATTTCTTTTCTTAAAAATTATGTACATGACACTAATCATGTGATTCATTGGTTTGTGATACATGTAAAATGCAAGGGAGAATTATAATGCAAACCACTGTGCATCCTACATTGCAAACAAATCATGCTCTAGAATCGATAAATGGAGCAGGTCAAGATGCAATAGAAACACTTTGGCCTTGATGAAGCAACCTAGGAATTTGCAGACCAATTGAAGGAACTATACCCATTTTTGTTTAATTCATAGATAGACGTAATCAATGTAAATATAAAGTTTAATTTTTGTTTTCTATTTTTAGAACATCAAGGACAATGTTCCTTTAAGGGGGTTGGGTTTGTAACAACCCTTGCTTCTACCCCTATTTTTGGTAATTTGAAAATGTGAATTGTGCAATGATAACATGGGAGCCATGACTGGTTGAGGCAATATGTTATAAACACATGAAATTAAATTTTCGTGATGGCTGACTAAAGGAAGGGATGACTTATGGATCCATAGTCTAAGGGAGAAATTGTTTACGTGTCGTGAAAGACCCAACCCTGAAATTATTACTGAACCACTAGTTGCAGGCCAATCGATCCACCTCTTGATAAGAATTAATTAGAGGTGATTGGGGCAATGGGGGCATATGGCATGTCCTTCTCTTGCAAATCGAGGAGAAAGGTTGGATGAATCCTTAGGAATTAGTGAGAGGTTGGGACAAAAGAGATAGTGAAAACATTAGAGAAAAACATGAAAAAAACACACACACACACAATAAAAAAGAGGAATGCACCACTGAGAGGGATCTAGCTGGTTTTGGTTTTTTGGTGGTTGGATCTCTCTCTCTCTTTCATTGGAGGGTAAAGGGCACTTGATACTAATAGTGTATCGCGTGGAGATATTAGAGAAATGATAATAGAATACAAAGTAGTGTTGGGGTTGATTGCTGAACCCTATCCATGAATTATCCCTGTTATGCTCCTATACCAATAGGTGTCATATTTCATGATTGACTTGATGAGCTATGTAATATGTTCATACCTTTCCTTGTTGCAAAGGTTTTCCATATTTTCAAAAAATCAAAAAATTTGAAAAATGTAAAGAGGGTATACCTTAAAAGAAAAATCAAAGGGTAAAAAGAATAAAATGGTCAAAAAAGTTGAAAGAAATGAACCCCAAACAAAGAATAGACCAGGAAAGTGTGCAAGTCCAAATGCCACTACTATTTCATTTTTTGTAATAAGCAATTGTGTGCAACTTGTTAAACTTTTGCCACAATTTAAGAAGATTCAAACAACTCAAACTTGGCTCATTCATATTTGAATTTCATGTTGTAGAATAAAGAATAAAATCTGACCAAACTGTTTAAACTTGGCAGATAAGTAGATAGGTAGAGTAAATAAAAAGGAGCTCAACAATTTAATCTGAGCCCTTGGATGTAATAAGTGTAGACTTAGGTAGGCTTTCCATGTAAAATACAAGGATGGTTTGATAAGGGTTTTCCAGTTTAAGTGCACCCAAATAAAGAAGAAAAAATGTCAGGTTAAAGTAGGTAGGGTAGGTAGATGATGTTGAAGAATGATACTTGTGATGAAAATGTTTCTAAATGTGTTGATATTTACTTTTATCACAAAGTGCAAGGCATATATTACACTTGATGTAGTTCAATCAAGGCAAGGTTAAGTAACTAACTTCCATTCACATTTTCTCTAAACACTTCACTAATTTCCCCTAAGCATTAATGTCTTTGAAAGTCAAAGGGGCTCAGAGCATTTCTCTGACTTCTGGAGGGATCGGACCCTCGGCCCAATGATCTAAAATCCTAAGTGCTTATAAATCATCCATAAAATTTCATAAAAGTTTTCCTAAGTAAAATCCTATTTTACTTAGGAATAATGCACCATGTCACCTAAAAAACCCCTTTTTTATCTTTAGCCTAAGTTTGAATATATGCAGAAAATGTTTTAACTTAGCGCTTTACACTTCATAGTCATATTAACTATTAACATATATAAATATATAACTCCTGCACCATATAACCCTTTTCCCGTATTATTTTAACTATATAAAAATCCCCAAGCATTATATATACATCCCCCGGCTGAATACAACCATAATCAATAGTTAAATGGGATTAACGAGTTTATCAGAAATTCGTTAATAACCAAAGTTCCCCGCCGCACAAAGGGATTAATTAACCATCTGGGTTAATTAATAATCTACCCTGACTAATCACATTCACCCCTATATGATTTATTAACTCATTAATTCAGTCGGGCCCGCCGCAAATAAAACCCTGCCATCTCCAACGCCTGTCAGCCGTCCGATCTGTGCCTTTTCATCTGACGGTCGACGATCATATCGCGACCCCCCTGGTGACAACGCTTTAACTCGTGATCACCAGGCGGTTTTCCGCCGTACCCTCGCCATGCGTTGCGCTCCCAACATGCTCGCTTGCCCTCGACCCGATACCACTTGACCCCAAAAACGGTGGGGGGAAAACCACTTACCACCATCCGTATGACGACAAAATGTCCCATCACGCTGACGTCATCCACCCAATAAATGCCAGAAAAGTCCCGCCAACCTGAGTGATAACATAGTGGCAACTCCACTGGGGATCTGAATAATTTTTTCGTTACTATTATCTACTTTCTAAGCTACAGACGGAGCCTGAAGCTAGCCAGGTAGCCTTTGAAATGCTCTTGCTTTGCAATTGCAGAAGTAAATGAATGCTACTTCAGTCTATCTCCGGTTTAGCTTATAGATTGGACATTTGGTTTCAAATACTTGATCAGTTCCTCTTGTCAAATAAAGTCTTTGAGAAAGTTCTAGACCCATATCTATAATCTTCTTAAAGAAATTGTTAAAGTTGTATTATCTTACCCATTTGTAGAAAAACTCAAAAAATATACCTAGAAACCTGGCTTCAGAAAGGATTCATTACACCATATCTAATCCTGATCCAAATCCACCACTTGTGGTTGAAAACCCTAATTTGATTCCTAGGATTCTTAGGAGGCAAGAGAGCCAAGACAGTTCTGCTAGTTCTTGGCCTCTTTATAGATCAAGATCTTATCCTGTGAAGTGGGTTTACCTTGAGGACGAACTTGTTGATGAGTGGTTTGAAACCCATTTATTTGTTACCTTTTCGGAATCTGAGTTAGCCCACATAGTTCATGATCCTGTATTTCTTGAAGATTTACAGCTTGAAGTTGTAACTTCGCATCTTGATAGACATTTGCAGAACTCCATCCAATTAGAGCTTACCTCTGAAGGAACACCAAACCTTTCCGTGATCACTACTGCTCCCCCAAGTCCAACATTAATGCCTTAGACTTCCCAACCACAAGCTACACCTTCCACCCCTCCATCCAGAACTCACATTCCCATTGTCATCCCTACCACACCAGTTGCCTCATCTATCCCTGCAGCCATGGAAAACATGTATTCTCCTCTGCACTTACCTGCCAACCCAGGGGCTATGCCCCAAGACTATTAGAGTAAATATTACCCCATTTGATGTTACTGACACTTACTCAGCTCAACAACATACTAAGAAAATGACAGACTATTTTGAAATATATGAAGTTGATGCTGATGATGTTAGAATGAGAGTATTTATTCAAAGTTTGACTGGAGATGTTAGAACTTAGTTTAGAGCCCTTCATGCAAATAGCATAAATGACTTACAAGCTCTTTATCAGACATTCTTAAATAGGTGGGAAAAGAAGAAAGATCCCCTTCACATTTTATTAGAATATGACAGTATGAAAAGAGGCACCCAAGAAACTGTCCAAGATTACTGTACTAGGTTTAACAATGTTTACCAAGCTATCCCTCAAAATCTTAGACCTCCTCCAGATTTGGCATTAATCAAATTCCCTGATGGATTTGATTCTGATATATCATACCAACTTAGGGAAAGATCTCCTCGTACCTTAGAAGAGATGCAGAGTATAGCTGTCAGCGTTGAGGCCAACTTGGTACCTAAACGAGCTAGAGCCAGAGCTAAAAGGAGGATACCTTTTAAAGAGGAACCATCTGCCTTTGAACATAAATTAGATGCTATTATTAAAGGAATGGACAGGCTTGGTGATAGAGTAGAAACAATCGAGAGGAAATCCCCTTGGGAGGGTCAACCAAGCAATACTGGTAGAAATCCAAATTTCAGGAAGAACTAAAATCCTAATACTGGAAAGACTGGACCTGACCAAAACATTAGGCCCCCATTCCAGGAAAATTATGCTGAAGCCTCAACTTCTGATGAACCAACAGAAGACACTCAAATTAATTTAATGCGACTCAACAATGAACAACAGGTCTTCTTGACCCAAGAGGATCAGGAAGCTCACATGCTTGAACAATTCCAAACTAAGTCAGGTGAGTCATTTGACTTCAGGGAGGGATATGATACAACTGTTTATGAAATCCACAAACAATACAATCTGAGGAGTAGAAGAATATATGTTCCTGAAACCAATAAACTAAAAGATGCAAAAGAATCCAACAAAGGTAAGAGTAATACCATCCCTGTACATATTCTTTCTAGAAATAATCCTAATCCAAATAATCCAACAATTGAGGATGTATCCCATAATCAACCACAAAACAAACAATCTTTCATTTCTATTCCTCCCAAAGGAAACATAGAGGAACCTCCAGAAGTTGATTTGGAAACAACTTTAGCTCATAACCCCATTCCTGAAAAGGAAATAAATACAAAAAATACAACAGAAAAAGAGAATCCCACTGTCCGAAATGCAAGAACTCAAACTGAAAAACTTTTTAATCTTGAGGCAGAAGTAGGCAAATTAAAAATAGCGGTTCCATTATCAGAATTGGCTAAAAATGATGTCTACAGAAGTCAAATCAAAAGATCACTACAAATTTCTTTGAATGAAGATTCAGTAAATGTTTTTGATGATCAACCAGAATTGATTTTTGGCCCTGAGGTAAATGGAAAATCAGTAGATGAAGGAGTCCCTCCTTTCTATATAAGTTTAAATATACATGATAAAATACTACATAATGCCATGTTTGATTCTGCTGCTTCTCATAACTTAATGCCTAAATATGTGATGGAGAAACTAGACCTAGACATCGCCAGGCCATATAAAGACTTTTTCTCTTTTGATTCAAGTCAGGTCAGATGTCTAGGATTGATCAAAGATTTGCGTATCTCTAGTCTAATATCCTGCCAAAACCATCTTAATGGACATAGTAGTGGCGGATATCCCACCAAAATATGGTATGTTACTATTTAGATCTTGGGGTGCAAAACTTCAAGGATCTCTATAGTTGGACATGTCTTATGCTACCATTTCAGTGTTTGGTCAACCCAAGAAACTATACAGAGAAACTTTAATGGAATATGTGGTAAGTAGCCAGGAGAGACCTGAAAATTTCCCTATCTACTCCATTCACTCTGATATGGATTCTTTCATCCTTTACAGTGCCAAAATTGATCCTTTGAATGAAGTCAAGGTTTTAGCAGTTGAACAAGAAGAAATTATAAATGAAAAGTCTAGTGTTCAAATTCAAGAAATTTCTGAGAACAATGATACATCAGATACTCAAAAGGAACCAGAATAAACTAAAAAACTAGATCTTCCTATTAAACAAATCCCTGAGACTCCTGATACTAACTATGAACATGAGATCCTTTGGTACTTAGAATTTGACGGTTCAGTTAACAAGTTAGGAGCAAGAGCAGGAATTTGGGTGCACAATCTTGAGAATGATCATGCTGAAGGCCATGCCTACAGATTAAACTTTAAATGCACTAATAATATGGCTGAATACGAAGCTCTATTGCTAGGTCTTAAACTGGTCAAAAGTTTAGGGGCCATTAGAGTATCAGTCCTAGGAGATTCTGATTTAATCATTCAACAGATAAAAGGAAATTTTCTCACAAACAATCGCAGATTAATATCTTACAGAGGAACAATGATTGAGATTCTCAATACATTTCTAGAAACTCAGTTGGCTAAAATCCCAAGAAAACATAATTTGCATGCTCATAGTCTGGCAAGGTTTGCTAGCACCTATAAATTACCATTTGAGCCCAATCATCATTTCAAAGCTGAGATTAGACGCAGGCCAGCCATACCTGAAAATGTAAAGAACTAGAAATTTTTTGACAATGATATTCAAATCAACAACTTCTTTATACTAGAGAAAGAGTTTCTAGCACTAATATAGATATAGATATAGTTACTGAATTTGATCAGACAAATCAGATAGAAACAGACATTTCAACAGAAAGTGCAACTCAAATGCTTCACCCAACAACCTTTACCAATAAAGAAATGCAGGATCTCAAAGAAATGGACATTGATGAAATTATTGAAGGAGAATCTGAAGTCATTAATTTGAAAGATAATGAGTTGCCTAAAGGGTTAGCTCCTTTGGAAGATCTCTTTGATTTTAATGACATCTCAAGGAAACCCAAGTTGAAAACTCTAAAAGCTGACATTGAAGACTATAACTTGGGAACTGAAGAAAATCCAAAAATGGTAAAATTATCCAAATCTTTGCCTCCTGAACAAAAACTCAAGTATGCTAAATTAATGAGAGAATTTCAAGATGTATTTGCCTGGAGCTATGAGGACCTGAAATCTTATGATACCTTTATAATTCAACATACAATCCCTTTAAAGGAAAATAAAAAACCATTCAAACAAAAGCTCAGAAGGATCAATCCTGTATTTCTTCCCTTAATTGAAAAAAAAATCAAAAGAATGTATGAAGCAGGGATAATTGCTCCGATCATATTTTCATAATGGGTTTCTAATTTAGTACCTATAAGGAAAAAGACTGGAGAAATTAGGCTCTTTGTTGATTTAAGGAATGTAAACAAGGTTTCTTTGAAAGAAAATTACCCTTTACCTAAGATGGATCATATTTTACACAGGGTAGTAGGTGCTTCTAGGAATTCACTTTTGGATGGGTTCTCAGGATATAACGAGATTTTGGTTCTCTCGATGACCAAGAAAAAACTACTTTTACAACACCATGGGGAACATTCAAATATGTTAAAATGCCATTTGGACTTAAGAATGCAGGGGCAACTTTTCAACGTGAAATGGACATAGCTTTTGCAAAAGAAATTCATGATTTCTTGGTCATATATCTAGATGACCTGACTGTTTTTTCTAAATCAAATCAGCAACATTTAGATGATCTGAAACAAGTATTTTTAAAAATGCAGACAATATGGCATTTCCTTAAACCCTAAAAAGTCCCTATTTGTTCTAGAAGAGGGCAAACTCTTGGGCCATATCATCTCCAAAGATGGCATTAGAATTGATCCTGCTAGAGTTGAGGCCATTCTGCAAATACCCCACCCTAGAAATGTCAAAGAAATTCAAGCTTTCTTAGGAAAGATTAACTTCTTAAGAAGATTTATATCTAACTTAGCTGAATTAATTAGACTGCTTACTAATATGTTGAAGAAGGATGCAAAAGTTAAATGGACAGTAGAAGCCAAACAATCATTTGAAGAAATTAAAATGACTTTGACTAGAGCACTGGTCCTGACAAGTCCAAAGTTTGATAGAGACTTCATAATATTTTCAATTGTATCAGAACACACCATTGCTACTGTTTTACTGCAAAAAGACGATCAAGGATGTGAGAAACCCATAGCCTTTTTCAGTAAAGCACTAAGAGATGCACCTTTAAAGTAAAAAATGATGGAAAAACAAGCCTATTCACTTATGAAAGCTATTAAAGACTTTTTAGTCTATATATTGTACTCCCATGTAATAGCCTATGTACCAAATGTTGTTGTCAAAGACATCTTGACCCGGGATGGAATTGAAGGCAAACGAGGTAAATGGATTGCTACTATATTGGAATATGATATTGAAATAAAACCCACAAAGCTTATAAAAGGACAGGGTTTGGTAAAACTCATGACTGAAACAAATTGCCAAGCCTTGGATATTAATGAACTGGATAATGAACAGGAGATGGCGACTCCAAAAATCAGCCAAGCCTTCTTAGATTCACCTTGGTATGTTGATATAATTTTTGTATTATTAAACCTGCAAGCTCCTCCAAGATTATCCAGAACAAAGAAAAGGTTTTTAAAGATGAAAGCTTCAAAATTTTGTATTTTAGATAATGTTCTCTTTTGGAAAAATCATGAAGGTATTCTATTGAATTGTTTAGTAAAAGAAGAAGTTGACAAGGTTCTTAAAGAATTTCATGCAGGAGACTGTGGTGGACACCTTTACTGGAGATCAACTACAGACAAAATCCTTAGAGCTAGATTTTATTGGCCAACCTTGTTCATTGATGTAAAGAAGTTTGTTACCCTTACCCCTGAGACCAATTGGCCACAAATGTCAGATTTTTGAAGGCAAGAGGAAACTGTTACCCTTACCCCTGAGACCAATTTCCACTGAAAAGCCCTTCCAACAATGGGGACTGGACTTCATTGGAGAAATACACCCTCCCTCTTCTGGCCAACATAAATGGATCTTAACTGCCACAGACTGTTTCACCAAATGGATAGAAGCCATTCCTTGCAGACAAGCCAATGACACAACCATTATAGGATTTTTAGAAACCAACATAATGTCTAGATTTGGCTGTTCTGAAAAGATTATTACTGATAATGTTGTAGCCTTCAAATCCAAGTAATCTATGAGCAACTAGACTTAGTGAAAACAACCCATGGAGCAATTCAGCAGACAAAAGCAGAGTTGGGTAAAATGCCAGAAGAAGCCAACATGCTTATCAATTATTTGAATACCAAAAATAGAGAACAGTTAGAAATACTTGGCATCTCAGACAGGACAGACACCATTTTGGAAATCAAAAGAGTTCTGACCAAGAGAACTTTAATGCAGAACTTAGAGAGAAGATGCCGAGACATGCAAGTGGAAATTAATTCTTTTATGGAGAAATTCACAATTTTGTAGAGTAAAGGGCTACCAAGTCCTTTGGTCATTAATGAAAAGTTAATGAAACACATAGATTATGTAGATAAATTGAATAGGTATGCTGGCAATCAAGCTAGCTCATCATCAAGTGCTGTAGGAGTGAAACCACTTCCCACAGGTTGAGTTCTCTATGACAGCTTGGAGAACTTATTTTACATTGAGCATGAGGTAAAGTACCTATTCACCATCCAACCTAACTTCTTCAGATACACAGAGATCGATGAAACTCTAAGAAAACTTCAGAGGCACAAATTTCCAGAACAGAAATGGTGGGAAGATATGTTAGAAATTTTGTAAAGTTACCTTTGGTAAAATGTAAATTTTGGGCTATTTAACTTGTTGAGATAAACATAGATGAATAAAGATGAACAATGATCAAAACAGGTCAAAGAGTATCAGAGCAAGTAAAGATTATTAGTCAAACAGGGCAGCCAACACGAAGTTACAACAACAAGCCAAATAAAAGGGCCTGCCTCTAGCACACCCAACACAAATAAGAACATCATATCATCTATTTGATTTTTTCCTATCTTCGAGAATAGCTGTCTATATTTTCTTGTAAAATTGATTTGTCATCACTAGAATATATCTCACTCTGTTATGAGATATTTTGTGTAAAATATTTTGTATAAATACTCCCTCAGTTGGAGTATTAGGGGTGGATTCATATACATTGTTGTAATACTAGTTTTTTGGAATAAAGTGCTGATTGGATCAAATTTTCGTATGGCTTGCTGGACAAAGAATTAATGCAAGGGACTTTTCACAGATTTCTTGAAGCAAACACTGGATCAATAAGTTCTCTATACCTCATGTTTTAAATTTTTCTTTGTTTATTATTTCATCTCTGTATCACATCTGAATGATAAACAAAAAGGGTAATTCAGAATATGCTTTATTGCACTCTATCTTCAAAAGTTATCAATGTTTTCTTTTGAGTTAGCATAAACATTGAAATCTTAGTTGCTCCTGTTTTCTAATTCTATCACTTTGATTATGTATTAAATAATACTTAACTGCTCTTTATCAGTAATCATCCAATTTCTCTCTTGAAATAGGTTGAAGGATTCTTAATTTCCCTTCACCCATTTTGAAACCCGTTCCATCTATTCCAAGTATTCATTGGTTCACTATTTGACCACCTTGCCCTGTGAAACCATCCTTTGTTAAGAAACCCAAAATCTAGTAAAGTTATCTTACTTGATTCCATTAGCCCAATGGACTAAACTACTCAGCCTTATCCCTTTGCCATTGAATCTCACCACCCAAATCAAACAAACTCCTAAACTTCACAACTAGCCTAATATCTTTAAAAAACAAAGCTAAAACTTAAAGAGAGAGCCCTCTCTGGATGTAGATTTGCTAGAATCTGTATCTAAGAGATTGGTTTGTGGTTACCTCAGCCTCCTTTCCCTTTCTTACAACTTTTGGGAAAACCTGAGTGATAACAATCCCTTGGGAATTTGGGTGAAATCCCTATGAACTACGATAGGTAATTGGATTGTGTTTTCTAAGACTTTGTGGTTAATGGGAGGCTTAATGGATGACTGAATAACTATGGTGCTGGTTTTATAGCTAATAGACCACCTGGATAGGGTAATCTAGGTCAATGTGGTGCTCACTAAGTAGTTGATAAATCATATGAAAAATCGAATGTATATCCTTCTGGTGCTTACTATGAAAATATAGTTGATAAACCACTTGGATAGTGAATTCTAACACTTGGACTGAGCAAAACCCCATTTGGACCTTGGGTGAATCATTGTGAATGAAATTAGAGGAAATGGTGGGTCATTGTGGTGCTTACTACTAGAGGGAAGTTGATAAACCATTTGGACAATGGATAACACCTTCTAAGTGTTTAACCAAGACTTTTGTGTGATTTTCCTGAGCAAGCATCCACTTAGACTTTGGATCTAGCTTGGGGGTGGTTAGTTGCAAGAAAGTTATGGTGTAGCTAGCCTATGATTGGGTGTAGAGTGGAAGTCCCTCACTTAATTACCAACCGTATTAAAACACTCAGATAAGTATAATTACATATGCATATTTTACTGAGCAAGCACATGAGTGTTTAATTACACACTCCAACTTTTGAGTGTTTAACCAAGCCTTTGGTATGATTTTCCTAAGCAAGCATCCACTTAGACTTTGGATCTAGTTCAGGGGTGTTTAGCTATAATAAATTTGTGGTGTAACTGACCTATGATTGGGTGGAGAGTAGAAGTAGCTCCTTCAATTTCCAACCATCTTAACACACTTAGATAAATATATATACATATGCATATTTTAATTATGGACTATGATGTTCCTTGTTATGTTTATCACTAGTACAAGATCTTGTGTGTTGATCAATGTAAATGAATTCCTAAACCATGAAGTTTGCTATTATGCCCATAATTTTTCATGATATCTTCTATGTCTATGAATTTCATGAATGTCTAGACTGTGCTGTTAAATATTGTGTTCAATTGTAGATTTATGCTTTTTTTTTTTCTCTTTCTCTCTCGATTGACAACAATGGTTTATGAATATATTAGTTCAACTTTCTCAGAGGGTTTTCATTATCTGATAAAAGGATTGAAATTCATCTTGCATTGATATCTGCACTTATATTCTTACACTTAGTTAATTGCTAATTACATGGCTCTAAATATGTTTAATCACCCTGCAAGACGCCAACATAAATGGATTGATTGGTACATTACGCCATGTGCAACATGGATAAACTGTGTAAATTCGGTGTTTGGATGGGCCCTTGTCCCTGTTCTTTTCATACTAAAAAAATTGAAGGTTGAAGACCGCAGTCCCTTGTACCACAAACCACTGAATTTTGGTGTTTTTCATAGCCCCTCCCTCGCTATTTCCTCAACTTATTGTTTCCTCAGTCCATTGGGCCATTAGACCACCATAAATGTTACATAAGTAAGCTTTGTAGGGAAGGCCCGATGCCAATGGGATGATAGCCAAACACACAAATAGGAGGTATGTGACCTGAATGCGAAACCATGGTTCAACAAAACCTTTCCACCGGGTCATCAAAACCCCGGGATAGTGAATGAAGCATTTTGTGGAGAGGTCGATCTTGATAGGTCGATACCAACCACCAGCCATCGTCTCTTGATTAAATCCATATAACTTCACATAAACAAATCCCATTCAAGGTCAATAGATCCCGATGAAGATATGAGGTGGCTCGAGGGTGGACCCTACTGGTTTGTCGGGCCAAGGAGCCATGAGATTTACAAACAAGTTGCATGGAGGAGCTGCAACTAAGAACCCAATGTCGAGATGACGTGGCTCAGGGGTGGACCCAATTGGATTGTCGAGATTTCAAGCCATTGGATTTGCAGAGAAGTGGCCTGGAGGAGACAGTGGTTGGGAACCTGACCCGATATGGCATAAGATAGCGAAGCCTCTGGGCACTTGGGCCTTTGGGCCTTTAGGCTCTTAGACGAGAATAGTGGAGAGTGGGGCTGGCGAGTCTAGGGTCAATATGACATGGGTTGGGGAGGACCCCATGGACTTGCGGGCCTTCGAGCCATCAGGTTTTCAATAGAGGTTAAATGGAGGGTGAGGCCGATAGACCCTAGTTCGACATGATGTGTACTTGTGGTTCCCACAATGACCGTCGACACTTAGCATTTGAACTTTTCACATATTGAATACATTTCAATGTGTTGAGTACCCTGATCTACCATGGAATTGTACTATGCGGACCCAATATGATGATGGCGTGGAAGTGCTACGTGGACCAAGCAGAGGCCACATGGTGGTCTAATCATGATGTGGCTTATTTTAATGGGCGCAATTTTCTATCCGTGAGTCAAATTGAGATAAAATTTATATTGTCGAAAATCACTCAATGAGCTAAATGTAATGGTGACATTAGTTTTAAGATTTAGAGACTTTGAGAAAAAAAGGTTGTGTAATGCCATTTTTATAATAGACCATGGAGAACGAGTCAAACGAGTAATCCCTCCCACAACGTAAGATGACACAAGGGGGTGAGAGGTGGTTACAATGTATTTATGATAATTGAAATTTAATTAATATGCATATTAAAATATTTCATTTATAACACACAATGGAATTATGTTTTGTTATTAATATGTTCAAATTATAGAGATCTCCTTCACAATAAAATTATTATATATATATTTCTCTCTCTCTCTCTCTATATATATATATATATTATATATTATTTTATCTCTTTTTATAAATTTGATATAAAATAGAGTTAATTAATGTCAAGGGATTTGAGTTTAACTGGTTTGATGAACAATTTGTTTTCCCAACTATGTAGGTGCAAATCGACATTTTTTGTTTAAACAAGTGGGAAAACCTATCATAAATTTGTTGATAAACTAGCAGTAGGGACAACCATCACTGAATGCTATTCTTGAACGTAGGTTGATTCATCACTGTTATTCAAGGAAAACCACGCTAGTTGGTATTACCCATTGGTGGCCCATGAGGGAGCAGACTTTCACTCCTGTCAGATGCCTCTAGGTCTTGGGACGTTAACTTGTTTCCTTACATCTGATGAAGATGAGCTCTTAGCAAGAAGAAACAATTTTAGAACATAAGTTCAAATCAACATATTGTAACTAACTTGTTTGTGATATTTATGAATGAAAATAAAAAAAATATAATAAAAATAAATATTATATTACAAGTTTTTGATTATTTGAAAATAGTATTGTGACATAAATAAACAATTGCGACATAGTAGCTAGTACCTGTCACTAGTTTAAATATAATTAAATTAAAGTAAAAATATTGAATTGAAGTTAGCGTTAATGTTTAAAATCTAGTCAATTTAAGTTTTATTTTTTGGTAAATTTAGTTATTTCGTTAATTGTAATTTTGCATCGTGGCGGTGGAATATCCAATCCTACCTAGCAAAAATAATAGACCAAACAATCAAATAAATTACTTATCATGCTCATTCTAAGGTGAACTTCATGCTAAGAAAACAACCATACTAAAAAAAGGTCAAAATTGAATGATCATATTATTTCTGTGACCAAAAAAATTATTGGAAGGTGCCATTTTTGAATTGTTGGAAAATATCATAAGAAAATGATTTATAAGATTCAAATTTGTGAGTTATTCTTGTGGTTTTTTTTCAAATATTTTTATTTAATAATTTATTATTTTTATATAAAATAGTAAAGTATATATGATCTTTATAAATTAAATGAAATCCTTAAAATATAAAATGTCTGCAATAGTTTCTGCTACTTCCAATGCTTAAACATTGGAAAGCTCGTGCTTGTGATCAGGCTTTTCTTGATTGTACTTACAAGGATACAATTTAACCATAGTGAACCTACTTATATTAATCAACCATTTAACTCATATGGAGGATTTTTGTCATTTTGGATATCAATATCATGCCGAGGATGAGGTGGAAATTGAAAAGGAACCAGAGGTCATTAATAAATATCCCATTATGTTTGACAAGATGGCTAATGAGATATTTATTAGATCAATTACTTCTGAAGAGATGGTGGATATATTAAATTCATTTGTCAGGGATAAGAGCCTTGAACCAGATGGTTGGCCGATTGAACTTTTTCTTCATTTTATTGACATAATGGGGCTGGATTTGTTACTTTCTACTGAGGAATCTCAAAATTTTGGTAACATCGCTGACACATTGAACTCCATTTTTATTTCATTTACCTCCAAAGTTTCCAATGCATCTTCATTTAAGGGATATCAACCCATTTCATTATGTAGCACCGTGTATAAAATGATATCTAAGATAATTGCCAATTGAATGAAAATCACATTGTCTAAACATATTGGGCAAGAACAATTTGGTTTTCTACAACATTGACAAATTCAAGATGCAGTGGCAATTGCACAAGAATGTCATTCACTTAATCAAGGTAAAAAAGAAAAAAAATGTTTTACTTAAACTTGGTTTACATAATGCTTTTGACTGTGTGGATTGGTCCTTCCTGCGTATGGTATTACATAGATTTGGACTCTCAGTATAGGCCATTGACTAGATTATGGCATGCATTTCTTCTACAAACTTTGCAATATTAATCAATGGGATGCCATCAAATTTATTTAAGGCCTATCATAGACTAAGGCATGGATGTGCCTTATCACCTCTTGTTTTCTTAATTGTCACCGAGGGCATAAGCAGATTGATCTCAAAGGCACTATTCAATGGATCTTTCTCAGGCATGGGGCTTACACGACACATTTATATCACACAAATAATATTCGTGGAAAATGTTCTTCTCTTTGGGAATATTTCAATTTTGGAATGGATGAATATGCACCATATCATTAGACGATTTGGTGAGGCTATAGGTTTATATATGAACAATTCAAAATCTTTGTTGATTTCTTCATCTCCCGATGAGGCTCATATATTGGATATTTTTGGTTTATTTAATGTGGATTGAGCATCAATGGACTTAGGATTTAAGTATCTCTACTTCTTCCTAACGACGAATAATTATGGCATTAACGATCTCCATTGGCTTATAGAAAAATTTGAAAACAGGTTGGTTACATGGTCACATAAATGAATTTTGATGGGAGCTAGATTGATTATGGTTCATGCGGTTCTTCAGAGCATTATGGTGTATTCTTTGCATCTCTATATGTTGCCTAAACATATCATTAGAAGGATCAATTCGGTCATATCGAATTTTATATGGGCGGGTACAAAGGATGTACATACATTTCATCTGGCTCATTTGGAGGTCATTTCTCAGAGAAAGGAATATGGGGGTTGGGGTATTAAGGAATTACAAAAAATTGGTTGAGATTTATTGATGAAAATATTTTGGAAGACACTATTTGGAGATGATATTTAGTAGCGTATCATTACAGAAAAGTATTTGAGGATTTTTCATTGGTGTCATGGATTAAGGAGGGGACCAAATTTCCTTGTGCTATCTCCTACATATGGAAGGGTTTCATGAAAGTTAGACATTGACTATTGGGAAACATTACGTGGCAGATTGGGAATGGTGTTGGGGTGGAGATCGGTCTTGATCCCATTTAAAAATTTATTGGTGACTATACATTTCCTGCTCCACTTTTAAGATAGATTCATAATCTCGGTATATACTATCTAAATCAAATTCAGGTTAACAATAGCCTTCTTCACCCTTCATGGTCTAGTTCTCTAGATCTTGGAATTTATTAAGAGCTGAATATATATTAGGACATGTATGTGTAGAACCTCTCATTAGTAGGTGGTGGGATCTAGTATTGCAGCAATAATGCTGCAACTCCTGCAACTCCCTTATTTACTTTATATCAACCTGGTAGTTCGTAACAAACTTGGAAGCGACGGTGCTGTATGCACAAGTACTAGCTCTTGCCGCAGCTGTCACTTGGTCAGCTGGCACAAATTTGCTAGGGGCTTAAGCCAAATTCTATGAGCTCTAAGAAGAAGATTTTTAACTGATGGATGAAAGCTAACTCAAAGGAAGCTAATCTACTTACAGGAAGAAACTGAAAAGCTGGAAGAAAACACGAACCCTAGCAAACCCTAATTTTACCAGCTAGCCCTACTGATGCGAAAAAGAGGATGCAAGCTACTGAAAGAGATGCCATTACTTCTAGGAAGGTAAAATACATGTGTCTAAGCTACTTCTTTATGAAGAAAACCTCTTTTTGTATTTTTGAATAAGTTGTCAGAATTATCATGCATGTGCTTTCACTGTTTTTTATTGTGCAGAGGTGGATCGGCGAGAGGAAATGCTTGCAAGAGGTTGGGAAGGTTCAGAGAGGGCCTAAGGGGTCCCTAGCACCCTTTCAGAGAGTTCCACAGAGTTTGGCCATCAAGAAACCGCTTTCGTGAGCTTCTATAGGAAGTCTGCAGGGGTTCTACAGGATGTTCTGGAATTTCTACAGGATGTCTGTAATTTTCTACAGGATGTTCAGAAATGGGATTTTGGAGGATGGATGGAGAAAGAAAGATGAAGGGATGGGTATGGAGGTGAGATATAGGGTTGTAGGGAAGTTTAGGACTTGGTAGATGGAGTTGAGGAGTGGCAAGGATGGTTGGATTTGTTCGAGGAGAGGTAGAACGATGTTGCACAAAAAGGATGAAAATCAGGGCAAAGTGAACGAATGTGACAGATGCAAGGCCAAGGTTCTAAGTAGAGGGTGAGGCAGGTGGAGTTTATGGAGTATGGGCAGATAAAGATGGATAATAGGTGCTCTGCAAGTTTTTTTTCAAACTGAACAACCAAACACTTGGAAAATCAAAGACCTAGTTATGTTAGTCTATTCTGACCTAGATAACAACAGAGAAATGGAACAAAAGTTTAATTGCAAGGGAATCAGATGAAATAACTATGCAACTAAGCAATCATAACCCTAAGCGTGCAATCAAAACCGATATCAAGTTTAGAAACTAAGAATCCAACACTACTACTTGCATGGTGAAGTAAAGACAATGTTTTTGTTGGCAGCAATGTCACCTTTGTCCCAGCTCACGATCCCACTGAGGGAGAGGTGAGATCAGAGGTGCTTGATGGCATTTTTCTGGATATCTCTCCTGTTACTAATCTATCAACTAAATCTGAACATAAAAAGCCTATATAATCATCAACCGTGACCTATATAACCAGCAAGATGTTGATCAACTTAACATGAATTAATTTGCAAAGACATAAAAACAAATAACAATACATGAAGGAAGCCCTGGCACTTGGGTTGGGCCCAACCCCAAGAGGTGCAGGCTCCTAAAGAAACTCAGAACTGGTGCCAAACAAAGTTGCTTTCCATTACTAAAAAAAAGCCACGTTCATAAGAAAGTTATACAACAGCAGCTACGAAAATAGCAGCATCCTATTGCAAAATAACAACAATCCAAAAAGTAAACTATGAAGGCTGAAAGCCTTCCTATTTATGCCCAGGAGGGGCCTCAGCAGCCCTCCTTAACTCAAGGGGCTCGGCTGCTCCAACTGCCAGTAAACAGTCACTTTTCACCAAGCTTCTCGGCTACCTTTAGGATTTGTTTTGGTGGCTTGCTGAGCTTCGAGTTGAGGGTGGAGATTTCGAGGAAGGGACATTTAATGCAAGATACATCCTCCCTACGAATCCTCACCCTTGTTCCTTCATGCTTGGCTGTCATCTAGCTCATAATTGCTTGGATTTGTTCCAAAATTTGTCCAAAAACCTGAAATAACCACGTATTAGCCTTCTTGGTAAAGTGACCACCCTCATTTGTTCAATTAACATAAACATACTCAAAAAACATGCATAAACTATGAAAAATGGTGGATTGATCAAGAACAATTAGGCAAAATGAGCCCAATAAGTTACCCAATTCCGGGGCTCATCGTCACCCCCCTGCTAAATGGGTTGCTCGTCCTCGAGCAACTAATCCAAGCCATCATCCTTGATAGCCTTGACCACCTCCCTCACATCCCAAGCCTCTGAAGTGATATCTTCTTCACGGTCATGGAATCCTGCTTTGCTTTCCACTTCTTCCCACTACCTGTGTTCCTCCTCTTCTTTGACTCCCTCTAACAACCCCAAAAGCAAGGGAGGAATGAATTTTAGGCCGATCCAGTTGGCTTGAAGATTCTGCATGGATTGTTTGTAGAGGGGTACTCTTGCCAAGGCCTCTGTCATCCTTGTTGGGGTGTCGTATTCTCTAATTTTTAGGCTGTGGGGTAGTGTGTTCCACCTCCGGGTGCAGGCATGAACACAATCATTACCCAACAACCTCTCCATGTCCTCAAAATGGGCTATGGCTTGGGCTTGATGGTCAATGTAATATGGTAGGGCTCGGGAATTATTTTCCAAGTGCTGGTGGGCGTGTATCAGTGCTGAGGGGTCCTCTGGATTTTCCCTTATCATTAGTGGTTCCTTCAATTCCCTGTCCATAACATTTCGGACCTCTACTTCTCTCTTTTCTTCATGACTTAGCCAAGAGGCCATGGCCATAAGTTGCATGTCTCCTAGTGCAGCGTTGGGGTCCCACAAGTTCATGTTGGGAAGGGCCAAGTTGTGTAGGTAAAACTCGGATAGTTTGGCCTTGTCCTCTGATGAACTACTGTCACATAAAGCCATGAATTGGTGGTAGTTTTGAAATGGAGTAATGCCCATTTGGGCCAAAGTGTTGATCTGGAACTGCAACCATTGTTCCTTGAGGTATAAGGCATATGATTTGGTAGGTTGTCTACATTGTATTTCCTCCTCTGCCCAGCTAGCCATGCAGGCCAGTTGGGCCTGCTTTTCTTGCACCTGTTGCCTTCGAGACTGTATCTCTTGTGTTGCTTGCAATCCTTTTCCTGTAGCTGTCTAGTCAGTGCCTCTATGTCAGCTTGCAACCCATCTCTCTACTGCTATTCATCAGTGGTTTCTCTATCTGTTGTGGGCTCCTCTTGTTGTTTCTATTCTCCCAAGGTGTGGCATCTGTCTTCCTTAAAGTGTCCCTATAACTGTAGCTGCTGTTTGAGTAGCTCATTTTCTTCTTGTAGCTTGGCCCGCTGGCTGCTTTCTACATGCCGTACCAAAACCAATTCTTTCCTTGCCTCTTTGAGTTGTTCCTCCAAGGGACCTATGTCTACCACACCCTTGGACTTGGCGATTTTCATCCAAGTGTGGGTCCTCACTCTCTCTTCCTCCAGTGTAAAGAAGAGTGGCACTGCAAATTTTTGGGGGATTATCTTCCCTGCCTCTAGCAAGTTATAGTAGGAGCCCAGGTTGGGCTGGGGGCTTGGTTCCTCAATTCTCTCAGTCTTTTCTCCCTCCTAGGATGATTTAATTTCCTTTTCTTCCAATTCTTCGGTCTCCTTTAGTCTAGCCAACGTATCCTATAGAATTGTATCAGCATCCTGTAGAGAGGTCTTTGTGTCCAACATTTTAACCTTTTCCTTCCAGGTGGACGTCTTCGGGCTTCCCCGTTCATAGATGATGGATGCCTTTGGAGGAGACCTTTCCTGCTGTTTAATTGGGGTGTCCAAAATCGTAATTGGTTCTTTTAACTGTGATTGGGGTCTTCTAGCTTTTATGCGCATGCTTCTTCTTGCCTTAAAATACATAGAAGGCTCCTGTTTTCTCTTCCCTTTTTGCTCTGGGGTTGTGCTTAAGGCAGCCAGCACTGCTGCTACCTCCCTGGCGAAGATCTCGGGTGATTTCTCCTTTTTCTGCTTTGCTTCCATACTTCCTATAGAAAGTTCCGTGTCGACTGTTTTCAGGCTTCCTGTAGAAACTGTTTTCGGACTTCTTGTAAAAACTGTTTTGGGACTTCCTGTAGAAACTGTTTTTGCCTGTTTGGGTGTATGTGTCTTTCCTTTTAACTCTTGTTTGGTTGCCTTGGTTGTGATCTCCTTTATTTGGGCTTTTCCAGTCCTCTCTACTCTACTTTGAAGTCGTTTCTCCCTGGGTGTTTGTGCCATTGGTCCTCCCACAGTTTTAGGTTCAGTAACTTGGCCTTTTCCTTGTTCTCCTTCTGCTCTTTCTGTGGTGGTTTGTCCCATGTTTCTTTGCCACTGGCTTTCTCTCCGGCTTAATGGTGTTTCCCTTCTTCATTGCTAGATGAGGTGGGTTCCTCGGCTAGAATTCTTATATCATCATCTTTGGACATATTGCGGAAAATTTCCCAGGCGAGGGGGACAGTGTAGGTATGGAGGCCTTCCTCTACCAAAAGCTTGATGAGCCCATGACGGGCTAGCTGATCTGGGGTCCCCTCCTTCTATTTTGTGCCACATTCAATCAATGATTGCAAGAGAAAGTAGGGGATGCTTAACTTCTGCTCTGGGGGTAAATCCAACCCATGTCTTAGTTATTTTAGCAACCGGAAATGACAGTTGTAAACAATACTGAACAACCCCTCACAGGTAATGTATTTCATAATTTGGAGACTAGCTTCGCTCCACAGAGGATGTAAACTGGCCCTCCTTACCTCGTTCTTATCTTCTGGAAACTGTTCCTCTGGTAGGAAGAATTCTTTCTTGGTTTTTTGGCCTAATTCTCTCTCCTCTTTGCTCAGGGTATCCCCAATGGCAGGTCAGTGACTCGACTAATGAGTTCAGGGGTAAGCTTTAAGGTCAACCCTCTGAAATTCATAGTGGCCAGAGTCTTTGATTTAGGTTGCAGGGAGATCAAGAATTCTTCTGTTATTTCATCATCATGTCCCTAAATTTTGTCACAAAATGCCATCCAGTTAGCACGGGTGAAGAGGTCCACTACTGCGGGATGTTCACGCAATTTTCTGGAATTCGAGGGTTCCTTCCTGATAAACCCTCCTGGCATGGTGGGAGTGTTCTGTTTAAATGCTCTGAGCAGAAAGGGAGTGCTGTTTTATGTTTTCCTCCTTCGAACTTCGAGAAAGGATTTCTTAGGTGTTTATATTTCAACTCCGCACCAACTCCATGGTTCTAATGCTTTTGCTGCCCGAACTCGACTGTTTGTGTATGGAGGGGAAAGTTTTGTTTTCGCAGACAGGGTACAACACTTGAATTTTTTTACTCCCATCATACATGCAAACGTGCAACTTCAAATTTTTATATAGAGGCCAGCCCTCTCAGTACTTTATCTTTTCTACAGGAGAAATTTTTCACAGGAACCTTGGAGGAGAATGTTGACGCAGGACCGACTGAGAAATTCCGTGTAATTACACAAGCAAACTGCTATTCTTGACCCACAGGCAGACTTGTCTCTAATATCCCTACTTCAGAAGGTTCAATTCACCACCTTTCGAAATATACTATGCAGGGAAAGTGTTTTTCGAGCCTACCTCTTTCGAAACTCCAAATTTGTCGAAGGAAAGCTCAGGTTTCTCTATTCTAGGAGGCTGTGCCATACTTCCTATAGAACTTCTTCCTGTAGGATGCTTGCTAGCTTCTGTAGGATGTAACTGCACTTTTGAACGAGCTCGGGATGCGGGAGAACTTTGAAACTGACCAGAAAGCTCGGGTTAACGGATTGTGGAAGCAGAGAATGAGTACTTCGATCACGACGTTGCAAATGCGAGTGAACAATGGATGTGCGAGCCTTTCAGCCAAGCATTTTGAACTGCGACGTAATTTGTGGCGAGGGGGTGAGGTGGCTAGACCGAACCTTTATCCATCGTCATGGTCATCATTCTCCTGCGTGTCCCTGGCTGCCATTACCTCCCCTCTGCCATTAACCGCTGCCACCACTGTCAGTCTACCGATTTTCACCAACTGGGCACTCCACACGTGTCGGCTACACGGCTCGTTGGCGAGTCTGAACGTAATTGAGCTCATTCGGATCCCCTGAAGCGGTGTAACTGGCTGAGGGTGGCCAGTTGACTGGCCACCGAATTCGTTCAATCCACCCATTTTCACAGACATGCAATTTTTTCAAAGTATAGTTCATGCAATTGACGAATGAGGTTAGACACTTACCTGCATGGCCGTGGACGCGCTATGCAGATTTTGGACCTTGGAATCATTGCCTCGCTTGCTGCTGCCTCGTGCACGGGTGCTAGCACTCATTCTTCCATTTGTTGAAGCTGCATGCATGGCTTTGGAACCCAATCTTTGAATGGTAAACGCTGCATGCACAGGTTCTGTCTGATCTCAGCTGTTGAGGAGGTGTTCACATTCAAGATGAGCCCTTTTTTCATGTTCCCTGTATGGATTTCAGCTGCCCCTGCCTCAAGAGTATGTGCTCTAGAGGGATAAACTACTACAGGATTCCTGTAGGATGTCCTGTAGCTGATTCTCCTCCTGGGATGCAGGCTAAACGAGCAGGGCCATTTTGTGAACAAGGATTGGCTGCGTTGATGAAGAGTCTAGATGGAGCTTGAATAGGTAGAGTGTGCGAGCCTTTGCTGCTTGTTTTGTCACTTGGAAAAGTTTTTTTTTTCAATCTAAGCAAAACAGGGCTCTTTATATGACTGTGTAGGAACACATAACCAGGTGGGTGACAGAGGTGTCCAGAGATGGAACAGGGTGCCACATGGTGTTGGATTGAATAGAGGTGTGGCCGTAGGCCTAACAAACTGATCCCAACCATCAGATTCGCTTTCAGACTTCAATTTGGCTCGTCTGAAGGTTCTATAGGATGTTTCCTGTAGAAATTCAGGACTTCCTATAGAAAATCTTGGAACTTCCTGTAGAAAAGCCTAGAACTTCCTGTAGAAAGCATAGAACTTCTTGTAGAAGGCCCAATCTTGACCCGAATGTGACCACATCCACAGAGAGGTGAGTGGCCATGGAGGGGATGTTTGAAGGGATGTCCTGGAGCCTGGTACGAACCCCTGTCCTCGTTTTGTGCGCCCCTCTTTTCTTGTAATGTATTCCCTGCAACCTACAATTACTTCACAAAGATTAGTCCTGTTTTTTTTCTTTTTTTCTTGTTTTTTCCTTTCTTTTTTTTTCGCTCTTTCGTTTTTTTTTTTGAGACAGCTAGGGCGCCTCAATGATATTTTCACCCTTGCTATTTGCCCTAGGCGCCTCAAAGAGGTTTTCACCCAAGGATCTTTTTATTCCACATTTTTTTTCTCTAGAGACAGCTGGGGTGCCTCCATGAGGTTTTCACCCTCACTGTCTGTCCTCGACGCCTCAGAAAGATTTTCACCCAAGGATATTTTTCATTTCTGTTGTTTTTTTTTTATGATCAAAGTGTGGGTAGAATAGGGGCAGAGCTCTGCTCCACTACCAGCACTGATTTTTCCAAAGTTTCGATGAATTCCCGCCTCGAAAGAGGTTTCTTGTAGATTTTCAATCGATGCCCATTGACAAGCATGGGGATGGCTTCTACATCAATGGTCCTGATAAGGACTGAACCATTGTCATTACATTTCTCCACTGCATATGGTCCTAGCCATCTTTTCCATAGCTTCCCTTTGAAATCCTTGTACCTTGAGTCATACAGTAATGCCCAATCTCCTCGCTGGAATTGCTTTTCATTGAGGTGCCGGTCATGCCATATCTTCCTTTGTAGTTGAACTACTTCTGAGTGTAGGAGGGCCTGCATTCTCTGTTCATCTAATCCATTCAGCTGTAGTAATATTTCTCGTTGAGCATGGCTGAGATCTAAGTCCAGCTGAGCTGCCACCCTCAATGTGTTGTATTCGAACTCTATGGACAACAAAGCTTTCTTCCCGTAGACCAGCTCATAAGGTGTGAATCTTGTTGTAGTTTTCCAAGTGGTGTTGTAGGCGTAGGTGGCCTCAACAAGGCGATCTGCCCAATCCTTTCTGCTGCTGCTCACCACCTCAGTCAAAATCTCTTCCAATGCTCTATTAGTGACTTCCTCTTGTCCATTTTCTTGTGGATGATACGGGGTGGAAGTTCTGTGCTTGATCTTGTGATGAGAAAGCAAGTCTTCAATCAAGTTAGAGGTGAACTAGCTTCCTTGATTGGTGACTAACTCTCTTGGGTAGCCAAACTTGTAGAAGATATTTTCCCTTAAAAATTCAGCTACTTTCTCTTTTGTCGTTGCCTTGATTGCCTTTGTTTCTGCCCACTTTGTTAGGTAGTCGGTGCACACAATGATGTAAGACCTCTGCTTTGAAGGAGGATTGATAGGACCCACAAAATCCATGCCCCACTTCTCAAATGACTCGAAGGTCACTTGAGGTTGGAGGGGCATTTCATCCCTTGGAGTTCGTTTCCCCATCCTCTGACATCGGTCACACTGGCGGATGTATCTTCTGACATCTTGATGAAGAGTAGGCCAATAGTAGCATGCCTGTAGAATTTTGAAGGCAGTCCTTTTCGCTGCAAAGTGGCCTCCATGGGGTCCATCGTGACAGGATAAGAGGATGTCAAAGACATCCTCTTCCCTAACACAACACCTCAAGATCTGATCTGGTCCAAGTTTAAACAGGTTGCCCCCGATCCAAGTGAATGGGGCACTCTTCCTCACAATTTTGCTTTTCTCCTTTGAGGACAGATGCGGAGGGAACTGTGCTGAGACCAAGTAATTTGCTATGTCAGCAAACCATGGAGAGAGTGCTGAGATAGCAAACAAGTGTTCATTCGACATCTGGTCATCCACTGTCTCTTCTTCACCTGCAGGAAAATCCAATCTAGATAGGAAGTCAGCAACAACATTTTCCTTACCTGGCTTGTCAACGATAGTCAAATCAAAGTGCTGCAACAAAATTAACCATCTAATGATATGAGCATTCACATCAGGCTTATTCATTAAATATCTAATTGCAGCATGATCTGTGTGTACGAATGTTTGATAACGAGTGATGTAGTGTCTGAACTTCTTTAGGGAATGGACTGTGGCTAGGAACTCCTTCTTGGTTACAGTATAGTTCATCGATGCCTTAGACAGGTTTTTGCTAACAATGTATATGGCATATGGAAGTTTCTCCTCAACTTGTCCTAAGGCTTCCCCTATGGCTTTGTTCGAGGCATCAGTGTGGATGTGGAATGGTAGGGCCCAGTTTGGACCTCTCAAGATCAGGGCGGACACCAACTTATCTTTCAATTCATCTAGAGCCCCTTGGCAGTCATCAGTCCATTTAAACTCAACATCTTTCCCTAAGAGACTAAACAATGGCGAAGCTAGCCTACTGAAATCCTTAATGAATCTTCTATAATACCCGACCGAGCCTAGAAACCTCCAAACAAATCTGACCTTTTGAGGAGGTGGAACTTTTTGGATGATAGCAATCTTGTTAGGATCCACTTGTAATCCTTGCTGAGAAATGGTATGACCTAGCACAGTCCCTCCAGTCATCAGGAATTCACATTTTTCGGGACTGAGGGACAGGTTCATCTCAATACACTTGGCTAAAACTTTTCCCAGGTTAGTCAATGCTTCTTGGAAGTTGGACCCATAAGGAGTAAAGTCATCCATATAGATTTCCACCGAATCATGAACTAGTTCAGCAAATATGCTCAATACTGCTCTTTGGAAAGTGGCAGGAGGTTGCACAACCCAAAGGGAAGGACCCAGTAGGCAAAGGTACCCCATGGACAAGTGAAGGTGGTTTTATCTTGGTCCTCCGGGATGATTTGAATCTTGTTATAATCGCTGAATGATTTATTACCATTTATTATTTGAAATCTCTTTAGATCGCATAATAGAAGAATTACATCCCGGGTTAGCATAGATTAGATGTGCTGTTTTCATTAGATTACAATAGCATAGAGTTAGATTAAAGTAGTTTATATAGGAACTTTTAGATCAGCAACATCCAATTCTGCACACACACACCCTTAGATTGGGAAACTGGTCCCATTATCCCTAGTTGGACCCACTATACCAAACGGATAAGGAGCTGCCAACCAAGGTCCGGACCGGGCGGGAATCCCCCTTGTTATCGACTCGATTTTCGGGGCTTCAACATATTTGACACTAGAAGGAGGGCCTGAACATGTTGTCTGTTGGAGTTGTGGGCAATTGTGATATTTGAATTAGGATGGCTTCTCTCAAACTTCCCTTTTGGAGTTGTATCCATGTTTGTGCCTCTTCCAACACCCCACCTAAAGTGGTAAGACTCTTGTCTTAGGTAAAATTCAATGGTAAGAGTAATTCTTCTACTTTTAATCATGCCCTTCAATTTATTCAAAATTTTTTAAGTTCAAACGTCCAAGGGATTGACGAAGGCATTTTATGTAGAATTTTCACTCTCACATTCACAGCGGAAGCAAGAAACTGGTGTAGAATCCTCCCAGTTGCCTCAATTCACAACTGGGACCAATTTGTCAAGGATTTCATTTGTAAATTTGATTGCTATGATTATGATCAGGTATATGATGAAATTGAATATCTACGAAAAGAAGATGAATCTGTTAGGGATTTTAATATATGATTTCATCTTAATTTTCTAAAATATGATATTGAGAACGAACTCATGAATGAAGAATCTTCAGATTGTGTTGAACATAACTCTTCGCTGCCTCCTATGCCTGATCCAACAGAAATTAGTCCAAGTCTTGTTCCATTTTCTTCTACTATGAATGAAAATTCCAATTTGAATATGTGAATCACTCATGATGAAGAAACTTCCCAAATATTAGGAGACATGCCTGCTCTAATACAAGAGGACACAAGCGAGAGTGTTGAAAGAAAGCCTGCCTTGGAACCAGAAAGCAACTTGGAGACAAGGTTAGATAATATCATCGCAAGTCGACAAATGCAGATGTCAAGGTTAGAACAAAAAACTAATTCTCTTTCGGAAAATACGAACACACAAAGGTATGATCTAAAGCCTAATGTCTACGATGAATGTGATGAACAAGAAATTTTTCACGATGATATTTTCAAATGCATTGTTTCAGAGTCACGTTTTTCTCTTTACCTTGATGTTTTTAGTGATGATAATTTTCTTCCCCTCAGTATTAATGATATCCCAAAAAGTACAGAGGATTACCCAAATGAATCACCATTAGGATTTCAAGATAAAGAGACAGCCATAGAACCCCCTTTGGCCATTTACAAACATGAATGAATTGACCTTCCCTTTTTGAATATACAGGATGAAAAAGAGAAATCTAGGGAATCCTGCGAAGTCATTTATGATAGCTACTTAGCCGATGATAATGTTGATTTATCTCAAGTAACTCAACAGAGCTCAGATAATGAGAGATATTCTAATTCAAGAATTATATCAGCCAATCCTCATTTCAAAGTGACAGATCATTTGCATGATTTTACTATCCAAGACAATATACCGATCTATGATTCATATCGTGAGCAAACTACCATGCCTGTTCCCAATCATAATTTGTTTTCTAATTCACAACATGAAATTCAAAATTACTCAGATCCCATAATTCTGGCCAGTTCTTTTGAAAAAGAAGATATTTCAAATCAATCCCGGTTGTGTTATAACATTAGTTGTACAGATAATCATTACATTCTTTCTCGCGTGCATTCATTTTGTATAAAATCGGATTGTGTTTTAAATTTTCAGACTTTTGATAGATTTCTATGGTATATTGAGCACCTTATCAAAGAACATTCGAGAGATGCGTTACCATTTTGGAAAACTGAATTGTGTCATGGAAGTATAGAACTTTTTCAATTCCAAGGTCAATCAATATCAACCTTCCTTAAAAAAATTCTATGTCATCCAAAACATCATCAACGAGAGAAAGTATTTTTGGAAACTTGCCATCAATTCACGATAATTGATAATTCTCTTTTGGGAAAATTCCATCTATTATTCATTGTTTCTTTTAGTGATTTATATGTGGAAACTTTCCTTTTACGAGAAATTGCTAAAAGCTTGACTTTAACGCATAATAGATTTCAGGCCATTAAAATTAAAAGCTCATATTCACAAACTAGCCTGTCATCTTTCCTATTGAACGATCACCAATCCATAACAGAAATTCATCCTGATTTTTATGATCCAATAGGTATCCAATTGGAAAGAAGATTTCATAAAGAAGAAATTTTAGGCAAAATTCCGACTGAAGTTACACTTTCTAATTCCACATTCAATGTTGACAGTCCAAGAAAAGTTTTATTCTTAACACTGATGTTTAAAAGGTACATACGTGTAGGAATAAAAATGAAAAGATGGTTTCACTTGAAATATCATTTTACCTAGTCAATTTTTCTATATATAGTTAAAATAGGGGTAGGAATAATTTAGCTAGGTTATTAGGTAGATAATTTAATTTTTAAAAGTTGGTAGGCAAAATAAAAGAAGAAATTATCCCTATTATGTACATAATCCAAGGGAATAGTTACCTTTCATTTCCTTAAATATTTCCCCCCCAATAAAATCTGCTCTGGTTAACAGCATTTGACATTTACTAAAGACACCATTTCTCTTTCAGATTTTGAACTTTTGCTTGTATAAATAGCAAATCTTTTGGAAAATTGATCTTTATTATTATTAGATGCAGTTAAAAACTTTAACCCAGATACGATACTAGTTTCAACTTCGAAAAATTTGATGAAAGCAATCTTTAGTGAAGAAATTGTTTTATATCAGCACAATGAAAGGTATCAATAACAAAATGAAGATTCTCTGTAGAACAACCGTTTCCAAAAAACTCTAATATTGTCGTCCAAAACTTTCTTAAGGAAAAAGATGACTTCCTCCCTGCTAGAGAAAATCGCAACATTCAGAGGAACAATCCATGAATACACTTTATCTTAAAGAATAAGAGGTCTCATCATGAGCCGGCTTATCATGATCACAGATATTATAACTTGCTAACTTTGCCAATACTGCCCACGAAAACAGTGTAATGTCAAGATTGTTGAAATCAAAAGACAAGGGGTCTCATCACGAGCCAGCTTGTTCAGCAAAAGTGTAAATCAAGTGAATGACTGTGTCATTATTTGGCTACGAAACCGAGACATTGTTCTTTAAGAATAAAAGGAAAATCAAAGCAATAAGTGTCAATGTGGGTTTTTCAATGAAAGTTGTAGATCACCTTAAGCAGGATAAAGGATCATTGCTGGGTAACAGGTAACCCTGTCGAGGCTATGGATGCCTGTTGGCAGCAGAGGCTCTACCTACGACAAATGAGCATATTTAAAACTGGTTCACAGGGAAAACTTTATTTTATCTTTACAAGACCAAGTAATGGCTGATGTAAATGCAAGGACAAGCTGAGGAAGCAAATAATTAAAATAGAAAGATTTTGAAACAAAATATCGTTGACAGTTTAGAGCATAATGTGCTTTATCTTTCCATAATAAAGATTAAAAATTCTAAAAAACTTTCTGTTTTGGAAGTTTGAAAAGTTCAAAAAAGCAGAGATAACTGGTTCTCCCAAGTGAATTACCAATTGTTGTGGCCAGCAACAACCCCCCACCTTTTTCATTTAAGTGTTATCCAGAATACTAAATGAATGGGGACCTTTAGTTAAATTTTTGGAAAAGCAAAAGTTTCCTTTCTTCAAAATAAGGTTACCATCGTAAGCTTAGGAAGATCTTTTGAATACTTTAAAACCTATGTTTATAATAAGAAAAAGTCTTTAAAAAAAAAAGCCGCATCGTAAAATGATAGTAAAGTACCATCATTTGGCTATCGCATCGCAATAGAAAAAACTAATAAGAAAAACTTCAAGATTTACCGATTTGTGATAACACCGATCGCGAGATCGCATATCGCAAGAAATGGGCTAACGAAATTTGGCAAACGTAAAACTTCTGCAATCTGCGACGATGTGATATCACGATAAAACGATGGTTGCGATATTAAGCCAAAACAACTTTACGACGTTATATTTGCGATAGTGTAATAATGCGATAATGCGATGTCGCGATTTGCGAAGTTGCAAAGCAAATCACAAAATCACTCCATTGCGAATCTTTCGGGCACGCTATTCAAGAAAAGCCACTTACCATAATCTGCCTCAAGATCATGCGCTTTAAATGTTAATAAAGGGATTAGTTGTCAGTTATTAATGAAATATGGATGCACGCTTTTCAAAGAATTACTTCACGTAAGGTGACATATTTGATGTATCTGCTGCATTTAAAACTCTCCCATCACCTTTGTTTATCAGTCATTTCCATTTCACTTGTGAGCCGTAGGAACAGAGAATGGAGGACTATACAAGGCACTACGCAGGAAGAACTGGGAAAGAAAAATAAAGCTCAGAGCTCCGAGGTGAAGGGAATGGCACCTTTATATATAGACACAACTTGTAATAGAGACGCAGGGATATCAACATGGGAAGGCATGTACAGACTGCTAGAAGAAGAAAACCCCAGAATAATGAAGGTTATCGCTGGCTCAGACTCACAGGGTTCTTCTAAAGCATCCCTAGAAGAATTAGCATGCTCATTCCTACATAAGATAGCAGCAAGGCCCAAAATTATCCCATATACAGACATGATCAAGTGGATACTTGATAATGCGGAAATGAAAGACAAACAACTCAAGATTCAAGGACAAGGGCTCATCGGATCATTCGCTGGACAAGATTTAAAGCTCATCTATCATTTTCCTGAGCCGCAGGCAACTTACAATACACAATTCATTGAAAAATTCATGGCAGAGAACCCAAACCTATCAGAGACCACCAAGGATTGGTCCAGAAAAGATGAACTGCTAAAGAAAGACAAAAATGGTATGTACAACACTGGTTGCCTCACCTCCCCATATTGTTTTGCTGCGGCCATGCTCTGTAGGTTATTTGGAAATCTAGATATTAATAAGTTTTCATCTGAATGGTTACCATTAATAGATGCTACCACAAATGCCATAATTATAGATTGGGCCAAGGTCTTTTCTGATAACCTAGTCAAGGCTATTCTCAATTACTGGTATAAAAGATCCATGTCTCAAAGGATCTATCCTCCTTTTTACCTATCCGCATATATTATGGATTCGATTTGTTATGTGTCTAAATTTCCTGTTATGCGTTGGAAATGGACAACTCAAGACCCATTACCCATCCATGTCTATCATAAGATATTATGGGACTCCCAGTTCATTCCACATTTCTACCAAATTTTTCACGGGCTTATCCTACCCTTGTATAGAATGTTATATGATAAAGACCCCTTGAGGTGCTCACCTGAGGCACAAATAGATATCATCCCCATCGCAAGATGGTTTGGGGAGGAATTATTCAGCTATGTTAGAGTATTTGGAAGCACTGTCCCCCCCCCCCATGTTCTACCTTTGCATATCCCTGATAAACTTCTAGCTCGAGAAATTGCATATCAAACCTGTTCAGAAGGCGGCCTAACAAAGGATTTAAAGGATAAGAAGAAGGCTATATGGCCACAATTTCCTGTGGTTTGTGGGGCATTTTCGCTGTTCGACGTAGGTCATGCGTTTACAGAAATACAAAATATAACATGTATGTAGTTATTTAAAATCTCGGCAAGACCATTTGACCAAAATGAAATTGCTCAGAATTTCACAACTACAGTCAAGGTGAAAGTGTTCTTTGGAAAAAAGGATTTATTTGATGACTTGTTCCAAAAAAAGGGCTCGCTTCAAGAAATTTGGTGGGAAGCCCAATCGCAATTATCTCCAGAAGACTTTCAAAATTTCATGGTATACAGGAAAAAAGATTGGCCACTATTCCTTTAGAAAAGCTACGATTACCTGCTAGAGAACCAACTCCAAGCATAAGCCTCAGTGGAAATTCAAGCAGTTCCAGATCTAAATCTAAGTCTGCGCAAGAAGTATTTGAAAATTATAAAAGATCCAGGAACGAACAAAATAAGAGCGAAGAGGCAGCTAAGGACACGGCTCAGTCAATGGAAATTCCACAACAGCAAGTTATTACCTGCCCGCAAAAAGATCCTCCCTCTCTCATCATCAAATCACCACCTGTCATAACCGAGCTGGATAAGGAATCGGAAACCTTCAATGAACTGATCAATCTTGAAGTACAAATCCCAAAAACACCTACGAGCAATACTTAGATTGCAGAAGGAGTAATCCCAACCATAGTCAACAATATCTCAGAAAAAGAAGATGCTCCTATCACTCCATCTTCTGAGCTTGTACTTAATATAGAAGAAATTCCTCCTCTGGACATCTTTTATAGTCCTCAACATAAAGCAGTAGTAAGAAGACAAAGAAAGAAAAGGAAATTAGAAAATACACTGCATCAAGACGCTGAGCAGTTGGATGTCTTATGGAAAGACCCCAACAGTAATCCAACTGAAAATCTCACTAAACTGTCTCATATCACAGGAGCATATGCTTCTGCGACTATTGACAAAGCATCAAAAATACAACAATTGTTAAAAGAACAAGAAGATCAAATACAGTTATTGCAACAACAATTGCAACAGGCCAATACTAATAATGAGGCACACAAGCAGCTTGAAAAGTTGTAGGAAGATTTCCAGCAAATGCAAATAGGTTATCAAAGAAGTCTGGACGAGAAAGGAAAACAATTGCAAAATTTACAAGAGATGCATAAAGATGAGCCTAAGCTTACAGAGTTTATTTCATAATCTATTGCCTTGAAAGAACAACTACTGCATCAACAAGAAGTGTTGGGACAAAAGATATCACAATGGAGTTACTATTGCGAAATGAGTGATAAGATCACTAATCAAGTGGTCGAATTACGAAGCGATTATGATCTGGTTGACAAACAGGTGACTGATTATCTGACTTGGCAGGATGAAGATGAAGGAAAAGAGGCAGGCGCACCCAGGATAAATGAGAATCATAAAGAGTTGCTCTTTAGTAAGTGGGATGATCAAATCAAAGAAGCAGAAAAAGCGACAGGAACAACAGCTACGACAACAAGTATTCTCATTGACTGTATAAATGAGAATTTGCACAGAGCAAATTTAATTGCTGAAACTACTCCGGGATATTTACCAAACAAACCAAAATTAGAGCAGGGTTGGAAGCAGAAAGCACAAGAAAAGGAAAAAGAAATCCAACTACTAAAAAGATTAAATTGGGAATATTACTGGACATATTTGGTAAAACCGCATAGTTAGTGGATGACCGTGAAATGTATCATAAATGCGGTTGAGAAAGTGGTGCCAGCACTCATCGATTCCGTTTTCTCAGCCCAGATCAAAGCAGAAGTTAGCCGGCCGACTCTCCTTGAACAAATGTTGAATACATGCAGCTTTAAAGACCAGATACATAAATAGTTTAGTTTGGAATCTTATTTTTGCTTGAAAATTAGATTAGAAAAAGGGCAGTCATTTGAAAACCGCATCCTAATTTTTTGTAAATAAACTATTATTAGATTTAGTTAGTAGTATTTAAACCCTTCTCATGCATTTAGAGAAGGGTCCAGAAATTTGTCAAAAACTTCTCCTCAGAACATGCACTTTTGCACCCTCAAAGGAGGTTTTGATGAATGAACAGATCAAGATTTATTGATGTTTGCATTTGGTATTTGCTACTGATGTTGCACTTCTGTACTCTTAGTAGATATTAGAACAAGGAGAGATAGATCATTGTTGCTTGAAGCTTATGAGTAGGACCAGTCATAAATGGTACTTTTATCTCTTGACCATTTTTGCCTATATTCTTAAAGCAATATACAGTTTTTAGTTGTTTATATGTTATTACATGAATGTTTGTGTTACCATTTGGCACTTTTGTACGGTGGAGCCATTTATTTATGTTTAATATGTGAATAACTTATTATGCGATATGCTGTTCACAACTGTTTTGCCTAACTTTTTATGCAAAGTGGTTCATCTTAATTGATTTCCATTCTTATAATTGCTGAATGATCTTTATTACCAGTTATTATTTGAAATCTCTTTAGATCACATAATAGAAGAATTACATCCCAGGTTAGCATAGATTAGATGTGCTGTTTTCATTAGATTACAATAGCATAGAGTTAGATTAAAGTAGTTTAGATAGGAACTTTTATATCAGCAACATCCAATTCTGCACACACACACCCTTAGACTGGGAAACTGGTCCCATTATCCCTAGTTGGACCCACTATACCAAACGGATAAGGAGCTGCTAACCAAGGTCCGGACCGGGCGGGTATCCCCCTTGTTGTTGACCCGATTTTCGGGGCTTCAACATATTTGGCGCTAGAAGGAGGGCCTGAACATGTTGTCTGTTGGAATTTTGGGCAATTGTGATATTTGAATTAGGATGGCTTCTCTCAAACTTCCCATTTGGAGTTGTATCCATGTTTGTGCCTCTTCCAACACCCCACCTGAAGTGGTAAGACTCTTGTCTCAGGTAAAATTCAATGGTAAGAGTAATTCTTCTACTTTTAATCATGCCCTTCAATTTATTCAAAATGTTTTAAGTTCAAACGTCCAAGGGATTGACGAAGACATTTTATGCAGAATTTTCACTCTCACATTCACATCGGAAGCAAGAAACTGGTGTAGAACCCTCCCAGTTGCCTCAATTCATAGCTAGGACCAATTTGTCAAGGTTTTCATTTGTAAATTTGATTGCTATGATTATGATCAGGTATATGATGAAATTGAATATCTACGAAAAGAAGATGAATCTGTTAGGGATTTTAATATGCAATTTCATCTTAATTGTCTAAAATATGATATTGAGAACGAACTCATGAATGAAGAATCTTCAGATTGTGTTGAACATAACTATTCCCTGCCTCCTATGCCCGATCCAACAGAAATTAGTCCAAGTCTTGTTCCATTTTCTTCTACTATGAATGAAAATTCCAATTTGAATATGCGAATCACTCATGATGAAGGAACTTCCCAAAGATTAGGAGACATGCCTGCTCTAATACAAGAGGACACAAGCGAGAATGTTGAAAGAAAGCCTGCCTTGGAACTAGAAAGCAACTTGGAGACAAGGTTAGATAATATCATTGCAAGTCGACAAATGCAGATGTCAAGGTTAGAACAACAAACTAATTCTCTTTCGGAAAATACAAACACACAAAGGTATGATCTAAAGCCTAATGTCTACGATGAATGTGATGAACAAGAAATTTTTCACGATGATATTTTCAAATGCATTGTTTCAGAGTCACATTTTTCTCTTTATCCTGATGTTTTTAGTGATGATAATTTTCTTCCCCTCAGTATTAATGATATCCCAAAAAGTACAAAGGATTACCCAAATGAATCACCATTAGGATTTCAAGAAAAAGAGACAGCTATAGAACCCCCTTTTGCCATTTACAAACATGAACGACTTGACCTTCCCTTTCTGAATATACTGGATGAAAAAGAGAAATCTAGGGAATCATGTGAAGTCATTTATGATAGCTACTTAGCCGATGATAATGTTGATTTATCTCAAGTAACTCAATAGAGCTCAGATAATGAGAGATATTCTAATTCAAGAATTATACCAGCCAATCCTCATTTCAAAGTGATGGATCATTTGCATGATTTTACTATCCAAGACAATATCCCGATCTATGATTCATATCGTGAGCAAACCACCATGCCTGTTCCCAATCATAATTTGTTTTCTGATTCACAAGATGAAATTCGAAATTACTCAGATCCCATAATTCTGACCAGTTCTTTTGAAAAAGAAGATATTTCAAATCAATCCCAGTTGTGTTATAACATTAGTTGTACAGATAATCATTACATTCTTTCTCGCCTGTATCCATTTTGTATAAAATTGGATTGTGTTTTAAATTTTCAGACTTTTGATATATTTCTATGGTATATTAAGCACCTTATCAAAAAACATTCGAGAGATGTGTTACCATTTTGGAAAACTGAATTGTGTCATGGAAGTATAGAACTTTTTCAATTCCAAGATCAATCAATATCAACCTTCCTTAAAAAACTTCTATGTCATCCAAAACATCATCAACGAGAGAAAGTATTTTTGGAAACTTGCCAGCAATTCATGATAATTGATAATTCTCTTTTGGGAAAATTCCATCTATTATCCATTGTTGTTTTTAGTGATTTATATGTGGAAACTTTCCTTTTACGAGAAATTGCTAAAAGCTTGACTTTAACGCATAATAGATTTCAGGCCATTAAAATTAAAAGCTCATATTCACAAACTAGCCTGTCATCTTTCCTATTGAATGATCACCAACCATAACAGAAATTCATCCTGATTTTTATGATCCAATAGGTATCCAATTGGAAAGAATATTTCATAAAGAAGAAATTTCAGGTAGAATTCCGACTGAAGTTACACTTTTTAATTCCACATTCAATGTTGACAGTCCAAGAAAAGTTTTATTCTTAACACTGATGTTTAAAAGGTACATACGTGTAGGAATAAAAATGAAAAGATGGTTTCACTGGAAATATCATTTTACCTAGTCAATTTTTTTGTATATAGTTAAAATAGGAGTAGGAGTAATTTAGCTAGGTTATTAGGCAGATAATTTAATTTTTAAAAGTTGATAAGCAAAATAAAAGAAGAAATTATCCCTATTATGTACATAATCCAAGGGAATAGTTACCTCTCATTTCTTTAAATATTTTTCCCCCTAATAAAATCTACTGTGGTTAACAGCATTTGACAGTTACTAAAGACACAATTTCTCTTTCAGATTTTGAACTTTTGCTTGTATAAATAGAAAATATTTTGGAAACTTGATCTTTATTGTTATTAGATGCAGTTAAAAACTTTAACCCAGACACGATACTAGTTTCAACTTTAAAGCAATCTTTAGTGAAGAAATTGTTTTATATCAGCACAATGAAAGGTATCAATAAAAAAATGAAGATTCTCTGTAGAACAGGCATTTCCAAAAAACTCTAATATTGTTGTCCAGAACTTTCTTAAGGAAAAAAATGACTTCCTCCCTGCTAGAGAAAATCGCAGCATACAGAGGAACAATCCATGAATACACTTTATCTTAAAGAATAAGAGGTCTCATCACGAGCTGGCTTATCATGATCACAGATATTATAACTTGTTGACTTTGCCAATACTGCCCACCAAAACAGGGAAATGACTCAAGATTGTTGAAATCAAAATACAAGGGGTCTCATCATGAGCCAGCTTGTTCAACAAAAGTGTAAATCAAGTGAATGACTATGTCATAATTTGGCTACCAAACCAAGACATTGTTCTTTAAGAATAAAAAGAAAATCAAAGCAATAAGTGTCAATATGGGTTTTTCTTTGAAATTTGTAGATCACCTTAAGCAGGATAAAGGATTATTGCTGGGTAACAGGTAACCCTATCGAGGCTATGGACGCTTGCTAGCAGCAGAGGCTCTACCTACGACAAATGAGCATATTTAAAACTGGTTCACAGGGAAAACTTTATTTTATCTTTACAAGACCAAGTAATGGCTGATGTAAATGCAAGGATAAGCTGAGGAAGCAAATAAGTAAAATAGAAAGAAGTTGAAACAAAATATCGTTGACAGTTTAGAGCATAATGTGCTTTATCTTTCAATAATAAAGATTAAAATTTCTAAAAAACTTTCTGTTTTGGAAGTTTGAAAAGTTCAAAATAAAAGCAGAGATAACTGATTCTCCCAAGTGAATCGCCAATTGTTGTGGCTAGCAACAACCCTCCTCCTTCTTTAGTATTAGCAATAACATAAAACAAGTAGGGACCCTTAGTAAAAAATTCAATTTTTTTTTTGTATTATACTCCTTAAAAATATATCGCATCGCGAGAAGAGATTAGAACATTTCTTTATGAGCACAATAAAAACTGCGAAAAAGCGACGTGAAATTCATCGCATCGCATACATTAAGAAGCACCCATAAATGAAGATCTTAAGAAATCTCCGATGGCTGATATACGAAATCGCATGTCGCAACATCGCATAAACAACATACAATGATTTAACACGATCTACGATCTTGCGATAAACGCGATGCTACGATGCTGCGATGCTACAATCTGCAATCTGCTATATCACAATCTTGACAAAATGCGATAACGCGATAACGTAATGCAAGTTGCAGAAATCACCCATCGTAAATTTTCCTCGGCTTAGAATTCAAGAAAAGCTGTCAGTAAACCAAAAAATTGGATGCGCACCTTAAAGAAAATTAATGAATGTATGCCAAAGTGTTAATGAAGGACAATTTTGTGTTTGTCGAAGAGTCAATTCACAATGGGTGGCATTATTTTATACATTCATAGAGCTTAGAGCTTTCACGTCAATATTTATTGTCATTACTCTTTTCCTTTGCGTGAACTGCAGGAATGAAAAATAGGAAACATCTAAAGAAAAAGGGAAAGCGTCAACGCTCAGAGACAGAGAAGAGATGCCCTCATAAACAGATACCGCATGCAACGGAACCGCAGATTCCAGAGAATTTCTGAACAGATGCTGACCTCAATAGCCGACTCAACACTCAAGGTCAAAAGCTCACAAAAGCAACATGTTTACAAAAAATCCTGAAGCTTATACTTGATAAATAAAAAGGCGCTAAAGGCAAAAAACGCACCAGAAAGGCCCGGATCAAAGAACGGAGGCAGTTTTTGATGCGCTAAGAAAATTTTTCAGAAAGCAAGGTCCCTAACTTGCTTAGTCATTCGCAAGTCCGAAAATCAAGATAGCAAAGGCAGAAGAAATTTGAGGGAAATTTTGGTCATTACCAAAGATATACGCAGTTAACTCACCCAGCTAGAGGATGATTCCCAAAAAAATATCTTCTAGTTCACTAAAAAATGGTGCCAGCGCTTGCCATTTCTGTTTGCTTAACTCAAACAAAAGCGGAAGGCAACCAGCCGACTCTTCCCAGGCAAATGTTGAATGCTTGCAACATTAAGGAGCAAAAGCAGAAATAGTTAGGAATTAGATTTGATTTTTTAGAAATAAGTTTGCTTAAGAAAATTGGCGGTCATTTAAACCGTATCCTAAATTTATGTAATTAAGTTATTTAGTTAGCAGTATTTAAACCCTTCTCATGCATTTAGAGAAGGGTCTAGAAATTTGTCAAAAACTTGTCCTCAGAACATGCACTTTTGCACCCTCAGAGGAGGTTTTGGTGAATGAATGGAACAGGGTTTATTTGATATTTGCATTTGATATCTGCTACTGATGGTGCACTTCTGTACTCTTGGTAGATTTTAGAACAAGTAGAGATAGATCGTTTTTGCTTGAAGCTTATGGGTAGAATTAGTCATAAATGGTACTTTTATCTCTTGGCAAATCATGCTTATGTTCTTTAAGTGATTTATAGTTTCAGTTGTTTATATGTTATTGCATGAATGTATGGGTTATCATTTGGCACTTTCGTATGGTGGAGTTATATTGTTTATGTCTGACATATGAATAGCTTATTATGTGATATGATGTTCACAACTATTTTGCCTAACTTCTTATGCAAAGTGGTTTACCTTTAATGATTTCTATTCTTATGATAGCTGAATGATCTTTATTACCAGTTATTGTTCGAAATCTCTTTAGATCACATAATGGAAGATATACAATCCCGGGTTAGAATAGATTTGATGTGTTTTTTCTCACTAGATTACAATAGCATAGAGTAAGGTTAAAGAATCTGAATTAGATTAGCTTTAAAATACTCTTAGATCAGCATAATTCAATTCTACACACACACACACACACCCAAGATCGGGAAACTGGTCCCGTTATCCCCAGTCGGACCCGCTATACCAAACGGATAAGGAGTTTCCAACCAAGGTCCGGACCGGGTGGGTATCCCCCTTGTTGTCGACCCGATTTTCGGGGCTTCAACATATTTGGCGCTAGAAGGAGGGCCTGAACATAGTGTCTATTGGAATGATTATCAATCGTTACATTTGAATCTGGATGGCTGCTCATAGACTTCCCATTTGGAGTTGCATCCATGTTCCTACTTCTTCCAACACTCCACCTGAAGTGGTAAGACTCTTATCTCAGGTAAAATTCAATGGTAAGCATAACTCTTCTGCTTTTAATCATGCTCTTCAGTTTATTCAAAGAGTTTCAAGTTATGATATTCAAAGAATTGATGAAGGCGTTTTATGCAAAATTTTTACTCTTACACTCACGGCGGAAGATAGAAAATGGTGTAGAAACCTCCCAGTTGCATCGATTCACAGCTGGGATCAATTCATCAAGATTTTCATTCTTGAATTTGATTATTATGACTATGACCAGGTATACGATAAAATTGATTATCTTCGGAAAAAAGATGAATCTATTAGGGATTTTAATATGCGATTTCATCTTGATTGTCTAAAGTACGATCTTGAAAGTGAACTCATAGATGAAGAATCTTTAGATTATGCTGAACATTCCCTGCCTCTTGTATCTAATCAAGTAGAAATTAGTTCGAGTTTTGTCTCATTTCTTTCTAATGTGAACGAGAATTCCAATTTGAATATACAAATCACTCATAATGAAGAAAGCCCCAAAATCCTAGGAGTTATCCATACTCTAATACAAGAAGACAAAAGCGAGAACGTTGGAGGGAAGCCGGCCTTGGAACCAGGAGTTGATACAAGGTCAGATAATGTCGTTGCAAGTTAGCAAATGCAGATGCCAAGGTTAGAACAACAAACTATTTCTCTTTCAGAAAGTATCAGTACACAAAGGTATGATCTAAAACCCGATGTCTATATTGAATCTGATGAACAAAGATTTTTTCATGATGATATTTTTAAATATGTTGCTTCAGAATCACACTTCTCTCTTTATCCTGATGTTTTTAATGATGATAACTTTTCCCCTCTCAACATTAAAGATATTTCAAAAAACACAGAGGACAATTTAAACAAGTCATCATTAGATTTTCAAAATAAAGAGATAGCTATAGAACATCCTTTGATTGTTTCCAAGCAAGGAACACTTAAATCTCCTTGTCTGAAAATATATGACCAAAAGGAAGAATCTAGGGAAACTTATAAAATTAGTTATGATGGTTACTTTGCCAACGATGATGTTATTGATTTATCTCAAGTAACTCATCAAAGCTCAAAAAATGAGAGATATTCTAATTCGGAAAACATATCATTCAATCCTCATTTCAATGCCAAAGATCATTCGCCTGGTTCTACTGACCAAGACAATGTCCCGATCTATGATTCATATCATGAAGAAACCCTCACGCCTGTTCACAATCATAATTTGTCTTCTGATTCACAAGACTTGGCCAGTTCTTGTGAACAGTAAAATATCACAAGCCAATCCCAGTTGTGCTGTAACTCTATTTGTACAGATAATCATTTCTTTTCTCACTTGCACTCATTTTGTACAAAATCGGATTGTGTTTTAAATTTTCAGTCTTTTGATAGATTATTCTGGTATGTCAAACACCTTATCAAAGAACATCCAAAAGACGAGCTACCATTTTGGAAAGCTAAACTATGTCAAGGAAGTACAGAACTTCCTCTATTACAAGATCATCAAGATATAACAGAAATTCATCCTTATTTTTATGATCCAATAGATATCCAGTTGGAAAGAAGTTTTTGCGAGAAAGGAATTTCGGACAAAATTCCAACTGAAGTTATACATTCTTATTCCGCATCCAACGTTAACAATCCAAGAAAAGTTCCGTTCTTAAAACTAACGTTGGAAAGTTGCATACGGATAGGAATAAAAATGAGAAGGTGGCTCCATTGGAAATATCATTTCACCTAGTCAAAATTTTTGTATATAGTTAGAGTAGGAGTAGGAGTAGTTTAGTTAGGTGATTAGGTTTATTTTTAAATAGTTAGTAGGAAAAATAAGAAAGAAGATTATCCCTATTTTCTACACAACCCTAGGGAATGTCTAATTCTCACTTCGTTAAGTATTTTTCTCCATAAATAAAGTTTGCCTTAGCTAAACAACATTTGACGTTTACAAAAGACACCTTTTTTCTCTATCAAGATTTTGAACTTCTGCTTCTATGAATGACAATTTTTTTTTGGTTTGAAACTTGATCTTTATTATCAACAGAACTTAATCCAGATATGATACTAAGTTTCAACTCCAAAAAATTTGAAGAAAGCAATCTTAGTGAAGGAATTGTTTTACGTCAGTACAATGAAAGGCATCAATAACAAAATAAAGGGTCCCTGTAGAAACAGTTATTTCCAAAGAAGCTCTATTATTGTCATCCAGAACTTTCTTAAGGAAAGAAAATTGACTTCCTCCCTGCAAAAGGAAACCGCAGCATTCAGGGAAACAATCCAATGGAAACACTATATCTCAAAGAATAAGAGGTCTCATCACGAGCCGACTTATCATGATCACAGATATTATAACTTGCTGACTTTGCCAAAACTATCCACCAAAACAGGGCAACGAATCAAGATTGTTGCAATAAAAAGACAAGGGGTCTCATCACGAGCCAGCTTGTTCAGCAAAAGTGTAAATCAAGTGAGTGAGTGTGTCATAAATTGGCCACCAAACCAAGGCATTATTCTTTAGAGAATAAAAAAAAAAAAGGGTCAAAATGGGTTTTTCTCTGAATGGTTGTGAACACACTTGAACAAGATAAAGGATCATTATTTGTTAATAGGTAACCCTGTCGAGACTATGGACGCCTGCTGGCAGCAGAGGCTCTACCTGCGACAAAGAAACATATTTGAAAAGGACTGTTATACAGGGAAGACTTTATTTTAATTTTTATTTAAGACCAAGTAAGGGTTGGCATAAACGCGAGGACAAACTAAGGATACAAGTAATTAAATAGAAAGGAGTTAAAACGAAATATCATTGACAGTTTGAAGTATAATATTTTCATATTTATATAATAAAGTTCAAGTTTTCTGAGAAATTTTTTTATTTTTAGAAGTTTGAAAAACGTCGAGAGAAGGTCAGAGATAACTAGTTCTCCCAAGTGAATCGCCAATTGTTGTGGCCAACAACAACCCCCCCTTTTTCATTTAAGTGTTTGTCCAAAATACTAAATGAATGGGGACCCTTAGTTTAATTTTGTGAAAAATCAAGTTTTCCTTTCTTCAAAATAAGGTTACCATCGTAAGCTTAAGGAGGTCTTTCAAATATTTTTAACCTAATTCTACGATAAGGTAAAGGTCTTTAAAAAATTGCATTACAAAAAGATAGGAAATGCCCTCATTCCCTCATAAATATTGGTATGCACAAGGCCACCATGTTAAGCCTAACGTCGCATCGCATTAAAGTAATGTTCATAAGGAAAAACCTCAAGATCTGCCGATCTGCGATAACACCGATCGCAAGATCGCATATCGCAGAAATAAACTGGCAATACTTGATAAACATCAAACTTCTGCGACCCGCGATGTTGTGACCTGCGATGTTGCAATCGCCGCGATGGTGCAATCTGCGATCTGGCGATTTGCGATTAGCGCGACTTGCGATGGCACGATCTTCAATGTAACATAAGCAAATCATGAATCATTTAATCACGAATCCTTCGGGCACACCATTCAAAGAAAAGCCACTTACCATAATCTGACCCCAGATCATGCGCTTATAATGATAGTAAATGGATTAGTTGTCAACTATTAAATGAAATGAAGATACGTGCTTTTGTAAAGAATTATTTCACGTAAAGTGGCATATTTGGTATATCTATTGCATTTAAAACTCTCCCATCATCTTTCTCAATCAGTCATTTCCACTTCGCTCGTAATCTGCAGGAACTAAGAGTTAAGAAGATTCAAAAGCCGAACGCAGGAGCAAATGGGAAAGAAACATAAATCCCAAGGCTCCGAGATAAAGGAAAAGACGAAGGAGATGGCGCCCTTGTATACAGACACAGCATGCAACAGGGACGCAGGAATTTCGACCTAGGAAGGCATGTATAGGCTGCTGGAGGATAGCGCCGCGGGATCACAAAACTCTTCCGAGGCATCCTTAGAGGAGTTGGCATGTTCATTTCTTCACCGAATAGCAGCTAGACCCAAAATTTTGCCGTATACAGATATGATCAGGTGGATACTTGACAATGCAGAGTTACAAGGGAGACAATTCAAAGTTCAGGGACATGGGCTCATAGGATCATTCGCCGCGCAAGACTTAAAGCTTATGTATCATCTTCCTGAGCCTCAGACGACCTACAATGCGCAATTTGTCAAGAAATTTGTAGCATAGAACCCAAATCTGGCAGAAACCACTAAAGAATGGACCAGAAGAGAGGAGCCGCTAAAAAAGGACAAAAACGATATGTACAGCACTGGTTCCCTCACATCTCCGTATTGTTTTGCTGCGGCCATGCTTTGCAGGCTATTTGGGATGCTAGACATAAATAAATTTTCGTCTGAATGGTTACCACTCATAGACGCCACCACGAACGTCGATATCGTGGATTGGGCCAAGATATTTTCTGATAACCTATACACTGCTGTTATGAATTACCGGTCTAAGAGATCCTTGTCTCAAAGGGTCTATCCTCCTTTTTATCTATCTGCTTATATTATGGATTCTATTTGCTATGTATCTAAATTCCCCACTATGGGTTGGAAATGGACTACCCAGGACCCGTCACCTATTCGTGTTTATCACAAAGTATTATGGGATTCCCAGTTTGCCCCTCACTTCTATCAGATTTCCCACGAGCTCATCTTACCCCTATATAGGATGATGTATGGTGAAGAACCCCCGAGGTGCTCACCCGAAGTGCAAATAGACATCATCCCCATCGCAAGATGGTTCGGGGAAGAATGCTTCACTTATATTAGAGTGTTTGGGAGCACCGTGCCTCCGCATGTCCTACCTCTATATGTCCCCGACAAACTTTTGGCTCGGGAAATTGCCTATCAGACCTGCTCAGAAGGTGGCCTGAGCAAAGAGCTTAAAGACAAGAAGAAGGCCATATGGCCTCAGTTTTCTGTAGCTTGTGGGGCCTTCTCATTGTTTGATGTAGGACACGCTTTCGCCGAAGTGGAGAATGTGACGTCTCTACAGCTATTTAAATTCCCCGCTCGGCCTTTTGACATAAATAATGTTGCCCATGATTTCACTATAAATGTCAGAATAAAAGTATTCGTCGGAAAGAAGGATTTGTTTGATGATTTGTTTCAAAGTAAAAGCTCACTCCAGGAAGTTTTGCAAGAAGCTCGGTCGAGGTTGTCCCCAGATGACCTCCAAAGATTTTTGTTATATAGAGAAAGAAGGCTAGCCAGTGTTCCTCTAGAAAAGTTGCGACTGCTCGCCAGAGAGCCTACTCCCAATGTCAGCCTCAGTGGAAACTCCAGTACTTCTAAATCCAAATCTGACGCTGCCCAAGGAACGGCTGAACGTTCTAAAAAGTCTGCAAGCGACAAAGGGAAAAGCGAAGAAACAGCTAAAGATATAGCTCAGTCAAGTGCAATGTCGCAACAACAAGTTCTCGCCTCCCCACCAAAAGATGTCCCTCCTCCCGTCATTAAATCACCACTCGTCACAACAGAGCTCGAAAAAGAATGGGAAAACTTCAACGAGCTAATCAGCCTTGAAGGGAAAGTCCCAAAAACACCTGTGAGCAATGCACAAGTAACACAAGAAATGGTTTCGACCATGGTCGGTAGTGTCTCAGAAACAGAGCACAGTCATATCGCTCCGCCTTCTGAGCTTCTACTTAGTGTAGAGGAAATTCCCCCACTGGATGTATTCTATAGTCCCCAACATAAAGCAGTTGTGAGGAGACAAAGAAAGAAGAGAAAGCTAGAGAATACACTCTCACAGGACGCTGAGCATTTAGACGTCTTATGGAAAGACCCTAACAACAACCAGACAGACAATCTCACGAAGTTATCTCAGATCGCAGAAGCATACGCTTTTGCGACTATCGACAAGGCGTCGGAAGTTCAGCAACTGTTGAGGGAACAAGAAAACCAAATACAGCTACTACAACAACAGCTACAACAAGCCAATGCTAGTATTGAAGCATCCAAACAACTCGAGAAACTACAAGAAGACTTTCAACAAATGAAGATAAGCTATCAAAGAAGCCTAGACGAAAAAGGAAAGCAGTTGCAAGATTTACAAGAAATACACAAGGACGAGCCCAAGCTTGCCGAATTTGTTTCAAAATCTACTGGATTAAATGAGCAACTTCTGCAGCAACAGGAAGAGTTGGGACGTAAAATATCACAGTGGAGTCACTCTTGCGAGATGAGCGATAAACTCACCAATCAAGTGGCGGACTTGCGAAGTGACTATGACCAGATTGACAGACGAGTGACAGAATACTTAGCTTGGCAGGATGGAGAGGAAGGGAAGAGAGCAAATGCACCCAGAATAAACGAGAGCCATAAAGAATTGCTTTTTAACAAATGGGACGATCAAATCAGGCAGGCAGAACAGGCAGCGAAGACGGCGGCGACACAAGCAAGCGTTCTTATCGACTGTGTAAATGAGAATTTACACAGAGCCAACTTAATCGCAGAAACCACCCCGGGGTACCTACCAAATAAGTCACGAATGGAGGCAGAATGGAAGAAGAAGGCGCAGGAAAAGGGAAAAGTGATCCAGGCATTGAACAGGTTGAATTGGGAGTGCTACTGGGCATACTTAGTCAAGCCACACAGTCAATGGATGACTATGAAATGCATCATAAACTCAGCCAAGAAAGTAGTGCCAGCTCTCATAGATTCTGTTTTCGCAGCCCAGCTCAACGCAGAAGTTGGCCAACTGACTCTTCTCAAATCCATGATGAACACTTGCAGTTTTAAGGACAAAATTCAGAAATAACTTATTTTTAGAAGTTTGTTGTTTCTTTTTGTTTTAGATTAGAAAAAGGACGGTCATTTGAAAACCGTATCCTAAAATTTTGTAAAAACACTATTATTAGAATTAGGAAGTAGTATTTTAACCCTTCTCATGCATTTAGAGAAGGGTCCAGAGATTTGTCAAAAACTTATCCTCAGAACATGCACTTCTGCACCCTCAGAGGAGGTTTTGATGAATGGATGGATCGAGATTTATTTTTACTTGCATTTTGATATCTGCTACTGATGTTGCACTTTTGTACTCTTGGTAGATTTTAGAACAAGTAGAGATAGATCGTTTTTGCTTGAAGATTATGGGTAGAATTAGTCATAAATGGTACTTTTATCTCTTGGCAATTCCTGCTTATATTCTTTAAGTGATTTATAGTTTCAGTTGTTTATATGTTATTGCATGAATGTATGGGTTATCAGTTGGCACTTTTGTACGGTGGAGCCATATTATTTATGTCTGACATATGAAAAGCTTATTATGCGATATGTTGTTCACAACTATTTTGCCTAACTTCTTATGCAAAGTTGTTTACCTTTAATGATTTCTATTCGTATGATAGCTGAATGATCTTTATTACCAGTTATTGTTCGAAATCTCTTTAGATCGCATAATGGAAGATATACAATCCCGGGTTAGAATAGATTTGATGTGTTGTTTCTCACTAGATTACAATAGCATAGAGTAAGGTTAAAGAATCTGAATTAGATTAGCTTTAAAATACTCTTAGATCAGCATAATTCAATTCTACACACACACACACACCCAATATCGTGAAACTAGTCCTGTTATCCCCAGTCGGACCCACTATACCAAAAGGATAAGGAGCTGCCAACCAAGGTCCGGACCGGGTGGGTATCCCCCTTGTTGTCGACCCGATTTTTGGGGCTTCAACAACTGGGAAGGTGATACGCATTGCACCCTCTGCATTGAGCTTTCAGTATGGTCCAGTTTTGACCATTTATGAGCAATTTTCAGTGGAGAACTTCTGGGAGATGATGTAATCAGATGACCTGGTTCCTTTAGGCAGTGAAGCAACACTTTTAGGGACTTAGGAGCCCTCAGTTTATGGACATTTATGATTGGGGTTGAAGTGCCCAAAAATGTCTATAACAGTTGCCCCCTAAAGCATGAGGTCGTTAATCTTTCTGATGTTGGGTGAAATGCTTTACTATGAGGATCTGAAGTTTTTCCGAGCTGGGAGGTGACCTATAATAAGATACAATACAATACAATACAATACATTATTTTGACAACATTTTTTCATGATCTAGCTGAGGCAGGCATTCCCATGCTCAGCTTTATAAATTCATTTTCATGTACATAGGACAGACAACCGTCTATGTGACAGACTGATGATATGGACACATCATCCTTTGATTTGGATGATCATCTGTTCGGCAACGATGTACACTTGATGTCTTTATACTCCTGAATATATCGCAGCTCGTATGGATGAAACTAGATCCGGGGTCTTTAAAACTCGTTCAATCTTCACTCGAAGTACAAGTCGATCCATGTGAAAATGTTCTGGAGTCGAACATGGAAGGACATCGCCTGATTACCAGCCAATGATGTAAGCTATTAACAGGTGTGAGAGGAATCACCAATAATGACAATGACCCTCAAGGTACTACAATACAATTCATGTGGTGTGAAAAAGGACTTGGTGTCGAACACCACGTAAAATCTCTCGGTCGAAGGTCATTGATGTAAACCTGTCGCCTAAGTCAACTTCTTGGATAATGAGTTGATGTCGACAAGAAGCGACCCATCGCAGGAGGGCCTTAATGAATCCCACATCAACGACATGGAACGAAGCAAATGATTTTGGAGGTGAAAACAATGTGACGATACAGGGTTCAGGGTGGTGATCATGAAGGAATGAAGTATGAATGTATTGCAGTGGGTGAGACACAGGTGAATTGTTTGAATGACTTCTCTTGAACATATCGGTGACACTGACGATGGATTGGTAACGTTAACCCCAAAGATGGATGGTGTGACGGACCAATGGTGATGACCAGTGAACGAAACAACCCAACCCGCCATGGATGCGGAAGGAAAGTGTCATGTTCAAGAGCGACTTGCTACCAATAAAGTTTCTTCAAGTTTTCTTCCCAATTTTCCCTAGTCATTGCTGACCAATACCTCTTTATTTTTGTCAAGCTTGAGGAGGATAACATATGATTGTTCTATAATCGGCCCTTTGGGCGAACCTGTCGCTATGTTTTAGTGAGCCTAGCGACAGTGAAACTCGTTCTCATCCATTTGGACGAGTTTGTCGCTATTAGGTTTTAACGAGTTTAACGAAAAAGATAACTCGGTCCCTTTCAATTTTGGAGAGTCTAAAAGGAACGAAAAGGAGACTCCAATGATTCTTTTTCATCATATAATCCCTTAAGTCCGAAAAAGAGTAAAATATTACAAAAGGGATGAATTTTCGATAGTTTTAACTAGCCAAACAAGACAAGCGCTCTATCTTTTTGTGTAATAATCCCTCAGGTCCAAAAAGATTAAAATATAGAGGAGGGATAGCACTTCCGATGACTTTAACGAGCCAGAGAGGCCAATCGCTTGGCAATATTTCCATATTTTATGAGTCAGGTGAAAATAACTTAAAGAAGACTCATTTTCGAGGAACGAGTGATGGTTTCGGGTAGCAGCTGATTCCAGGTAAGATTTGGAATTTTCCAATCACGGCAGTGTCAGAAGGATGGCTAACAGAATCACTCTTCGCAGATGTTCCTCGAAGGGGTAAACAATCATATGGGGGTGAATGATCGGCTAAAAACAGAGTGGATGTGATTGCGAGAACACGACCAAGGCTCAAAAGCTGGCAATAAGGCATTCACAATGGTTATTTACCGGTTCATTTTTTAATGAGCTTAAACGTTGGGGAAACATTTGTTCATGACTTATGTTTATTTTTTAACGAGCTTGAACTATGCGCTAAAACTACTCGTGGAGGGTTTATTTTTTTAACGAGCTTGAACTCTGTGACAACATTGCTCGCCAATCGTATGATAAGAATGTCTCATTCGAGATGCTATTTTGAAGTGGCTTACATCTCTCAAGCTTTGCCACAGATCCTTTCTTTATGCAAGTTAGGAAACGACTAGCCTTACGGGTTTAAAGGGTTAGAGGTCCTAAAAATTTTAAAAATAAATAGCTGCTCTTCACTTGCATGCAGAAAGGTTTGCATGCCCCCAAGTATAGCGATTTCCAGGTTACCAAGAAAGTTCTATCCGCATAGCGGATAAAATGCTTCCTCAGCGATGTCTATCGAATTAGACAAAGGTGAACGGCGCAGACGCATTCCACTCACATAACTTTAATGAAGGTATCTTATTCCAACCTATTCCCATTTTCCTGTAAGGACGAGTTTGCCAGACTAGTCATATATCCCTCACGGAAATCCACTCTATACCTAAGGTTTTCCTGCCGAAACAGACCAGGGTGCATGGCCCCTGGGTTTCAGTCACATCTTCCTGAATCACTTGCGCTCATCAGGTGGACGGATTGGAGACCAATGAGACATTTCTTGCATGAAAAGACCATTTAGGGATGGCATTTGACTATTTGTGATGTGTGATCCGGGGAATGACATTTGGTCCATGAGCTTGACCATTCTGCCTTCGTGTGGAAAACACATTACTCTAAAGAGTGAGGAGACGACGGCTCCCATGCAATAAATATAGTCGCGTCCAAGGAGTAGATTATAATCTAAAGGTCCTTGAACTACCATAATGCTCATGTGAATAGTTTTCCTTCTCAAAGTAATGGGCACATTTGGAAGGATCCCTAAAGGTCGACTGGTTCCCTTATCGAAGCCTATCAGATTTCTCATTTCACGCAAAAGCGATGGCGAACCAAGCGCTTTCCAAGTAGTTGAGGAAAGGATACTCACAGAAGCCCCTTCATCAATGATGGTACCAACCCTGACCATTCTGTAAGCTTGTACAATAATTCTGAATGGTACACTAGCTGGTAAACGGGGTCTGCCTAGTAGATTTCAGTCAAAGGAAATGACTAGGTTGCTTGGTGGTGGGACCGAATAGACGGATGGATATGACTCTGATGAACTTCCTTCCTGCGATAAAGGAATGGGAGGACCGCCCCCAAGTTCATCGGAGTCTATGTTGATGAAAAGAATTTGAACGGTGTCGTTCTCTTTCTCTTCAGTGACGGTATCATTTGAAGATGAACACTCTGAAGGCAAGACCGGGTCAACTGCCGTATCGACCCTTTGACTTTCATCTAGTATGGATTCAGAGGGTTCATTTTCAATGATAGATGCTTTGGCCGACCACAATAATGGGCCAGCCGGATTTTCAACCGATGGAGGACTTGGCAAGAGTTTTTTTTATCCAAGAGGAAGTTGTAGCGGTGAAACCGGACGATCATCCAAAACTCTTTTAGCCTCATCAAGGAAGGGAAAACGGTGGACGGCATGACTGCCTTCACACAAATTACAAGGAAGTTTAGGATTCCTTCTTTGTCCATGTGCTTCACTTTCACTGGTTGATGGTGAGCATTCAACATGATTGCCAGAGGTTGATGCTACCGGATTGTGCAAACGAGGAGACCAGTCCCTTAAGATCCGAGGGATGTAGGGACAATCTCGGTGATAGTGGTCTCCATTGCAAATGACACAAGGAGATTTAGGTTTTGACTACGCGCTGTGAGGATTTTTGTTAGACGACACTTGGTTTCTCCCTTTCAATTTTGGTTCCTTTTTCTTCTTTTCCTTTTTCTCTTTTTGCTTCTTATTCTTCTTAGTTACTTGATTTTTAGCTTTATCGGCTTTATCAAGCGAAGAGGAAGGAGGAGAGGGAGAATCAGATGAAGTAGAAGGTTGGGAGGCAACTCTAGTGTCGTTTAGTTGCTAATTAGACTGTTCAGAAATTACTGGATTATGAACGACAGAGGTAGAGAAGAGCCAGACGGGCAAACCAATTGTCAATCCTGGAAGTGACAAAGTGGCCATATGGGGTGGACCAACATCTCCCCAAGAGGAGAAGGAACTAGGATTTCCTTCAAGGGGAAATCCTTAGTTGGTAGACTCCATTTTCTCAACCTGAAGAGCAACGGAGGAATTTGTGACGTTATTCCGATTAAAATAAATTTTTAGACGCTTTGACACAACTTGTTTTTTCAATTTTAAAGAGTC